>CM059195.1:84441186-84496956 GCA_030323885.1 Branchipolynoe longqiensis | reverse complement strand
TTAGATAAAAGATTTACCCGATACTTGTAGTACATGGGTGAACGACAACATACTGTAAATACGCTCGAAAATAGCTTTAGTATGGAACAGCAAGTAGAATGCCTGCCTCCAGTGTCAAATGGTTACTTATATCAGCACAGAGTTGGTGAAATGGGAGAGAATGCAAAAAGACAAGATGGCGGCTGCAGAACGCCGTCGATTTCACTTTTAAATCTTATTAAACTAGATATTATATTATATTTTTCAACTCAAAGGTAGCGGGCTATCAATAAGACAGATGTAAAGAATAATTGTTGCTTCTTAGATTGTGAAATTAGGCTCTGAATTCATTAACCCGCTTTTTCGACTGTTTTTATATAGGGTTGGTATTCACCCGTGTACTGCGAGTACCGGGTGAATCCTTTATCGAGGTGAAGCTATAAAATGTGCTAGTTTCAGCTCATGCCGCTCAATCATGAGTGGACAACTGTTACAATTAGTACAAGGTAGAAAGTAGTACAGTGTGCACACCTCTCCACACTTAACCACACACGCAGTAGCTGGCAGCAACGTCTTCCTCGTATCTGATTGGCTGATTTGACATGGTTAGCATTTAAATTGTTATAACATGTTGGTATTGCAGTAACAAAAATACTTCTAACAATCATCCATAATAATTGTCTTGGAATGTATTCCAATGTTTAAAAAACTAAGCCTGTGCACCATAATAACTGGCCTTTGTTGGGTCTTTCACTGTATATTTTGTTAGCATTTAATTATAACGAGTTTCAAGATATTATAATAAATTAGCATTGTGGAAAGGCATAACGGGAGAAAACAACATAGCATAATACAATTATCATCTCTGTTGTAATTTTCTCAAATAAATGGGGCGAGATCTGAGAAAACAATAGGCACTGTCTTATAAAACAACATAGCATAATTAATACACTCATCATCTCTTGTTTTTGGTTTTGTTTGGTACATTAATTGCTTAAGCAGGGGAAATTTCAGTCGCAGATGACTGGTCTTCCTCATTCCACTGCTCCTTGTCCTATCCTAGCCGAGTGTCTGGCTAGGAAGCGGCAAGTATAAATTTTTAAGCCATTGGTTTGACTGGACCAGGATTCGAAACCACGATCCGACGATCTACCTACACGGGAGACGGACGATATAACTCATTCGGCAATCCCGTCTAGTTGAGTCTGTTGTAATTCTCTAAAAGAAATGGGGCGAGATCTGAGAAAACAATTGGCAATGTCTTATAAAACAACATAGCATAATACAATTATCCATATCTGTTGTAATACTCGAAAGCAAATAAGGCTAGATCTGAGAAAAGAAGATGCACTCTATTATAAAACAATGGCAACTATTTCTCCCTAAACAGATCGGGCTATAGGTATGTAGTCTCAAATATGGGACGAAGAGTGGGAGGGGAAGGGTGGTTGTCTTTATATTATTATTACAGTTATCATTATTACATTTAAAATTTAAAAAAAACTAATATAGAAACTACTAACACCCAAAACCGCAAAGGTTGGCCCGAGAAAGATCAGGTAAAGACTCCTGAGTGCGGGACCAGACCAATCCAGTATCACAGCTGTCCAGCGTTGAAAACAAGCACCCTCATGGGAGCTTATACATTATGGGCAGAATAAAAAAACTTGTCACAAAAAATAAATAAATTAGATCCCCTCCTTCCTCTGCTCACAAATCACGTCTCTCAGAAAATAAATAGAAATGGTTGGTTGGTTGTTGGAGTTTTGCATCCTAGCAACATCTAAGGTCATATCAAGACGGGCACCGACTTTTGATAGTGGGCACTCATGGCGATTTTATAGTGCTGCCCCACTGGGAGACCAGACTGCCAGCACCATGACCTGATATCCCACTCAGTCACATTACTGGCACGGGCAGGGAGGAACGCGGAAGCAGGAATGGGAATAACACAGCTTTATTCTCAAGACAAACATCGTCAAGGGCTCAAGCGGGGTTCGGTTGTACACGGTCGAGGTGACCCGCGGCGAAGGCTGACATGAGCATGAAGCTATGTATAAATGATAAATTGAACATCAACATATGTACATTGGTTTTCATGAACGGACAAGTCAATACAGTAGTGACATAAATGTAACAGTAGTTTGTGATGATTAATTGTGAATCAAGCAAGTTAAGTGATTATTGAGATAAATCATAGAGTGTCTGGTGATGATTAATTGTCAATCCATTGGTGAGTGTTTTCATCAATGCAGGTATGATTATTTATGTATTAGTCATATGACGGGATGACCTTATCTAAGGTATTGGTAAATCACCATTGAAGATATAGGCATGTCATGATATGTTTAAGTGATAAGTTTTTTAAGTATTAACAGTTTTTTGTTTTTATTTTTTGTCTCGTTATTGGTTGTTGTAATCGAGACAAGTGCCAAGGCCAAGGTGTTCATGTGTTGTTAGTTTATGGCCGTTACTAGGGTTTTGTTGACCTTCTTTGAGTCTGCAGTGCTGATGTAGGTTCGGTGGGCCTGGGATGCCCAGCCCCCGAACCTCTGCACTTTGAGTTCCGTGCTGCCTGACGCGTATGCGACAGTGGCTGCTGTCTTCCTTATGGCGTGTAGGGTGTAGGGGTGCGTAACGCCTACTGCCACTTGGGTGTCCTTCCATACCCGTGCTATGTAGGGTATGGTCATGGTGTGCCCGTCGCTTGGGTACACCAGGAGTGGTTGGTTGGGCCGTCGTGTTGGGTCCTCTCTTATCATGTGTGTGTATGTTGTGACTGGACACAGTGCAGGGTTGGGCGCTGGGGCTAGTGTCAGTGTCCTGGACTGAGCGTTGCCCTGAAGATTTTTCGCCCACTTCTGCGTTATCTGTTGATTGGGTCCGACCACCGCCAGGTCTGCTCTTGTCGCATGGCGTGTGGGGTCGAAGGCGTTCGCTGCTCTTGGTGCCACCTCCGACTGTCTCACGCCCGCGTAGTACATAACTAGGATGGCGAATGCCACCACCCTGTGTTTCTGCGTGTCCTGGAGCTTGTTCACCACCTCCTTTATTGTGGTGACTGGTACGTGGGGGGTGGGTGGCGGCTTGTGGTCCTTTGATCTCTTGAGAGCATCCATGGCGAGTCTGACCCTGATGTCGTCGAGTGGGTCGAGTGGCACTCCATTCAGGCGGAAGGTCATGCGAATGTGTGATATTGTGTTGGCCACTGATGATGGGCACTGTCGGGCCGCCACGTCTTCGATCCAACATCGGATCTCGTGTGGGGTAGGCTGGATCTCGTTGACCCCAAACCTGGTGCAGTGGTTCTTGTATGCTCTCACCGCAGCCCGTTGGTTGGCCCAGGTGCCCGGTGCCCGGGCCTGGGTCTGCCTCGTCTCTGCCGCTGCAGTCAGCTGCGCTCGTGGGCACTCATGGCGATTTTATAGTGCTGCCCCACTGGGAGACCAGACTGCCAGCACCATGACCTGATATCCCACTCAGTCACATTATCCTGACACTGCGCCAACGAGTCCTTGCCCTATCCTAATAATGCTGAGAGCATGGCTAGGAAGCGACAAGCATCAATCTCTAAGTCAGTGGTTTGACTCGACCATGGTTCGAACCCGTGGGTTCGAATCCCACGATCTATCAGAACGGGAGACTGATGCTCAACTCATTCGGCTATCCCGTCTGGTAAAAAAAAATAGAAATGAAATCACTAGATGATAAATCAGAGGAAATCTACCTCAGAGCACTTATTCATGTGATATATTCCGAGGTATAACGCATTTGAAACATTTAAAGTATAATGACTTACTATATAGATGGGTCCCTGCGACGTTGATGCTGGCAGAATACTTGCAGGTGTAAGCTGATAGTGATGGATGTAGGCTCTGATCAAATCTTTCATTACCAGAGATAGATACAATACGTGACATGTCATTGACCTACATACGTGACCCCCTCAGCCACAAGCACTCACTGTCCACGCATGCACTGCCCTTAAAGGGACAGTAACACGAACAACAACTTTTCTTACTCACAATTTTCTTGAAGATTTATGCTTCCTATCATGGATAAGTCTGAATAGTCTTGTTTTCACCATTAGACAGTTGGTCGATAGAAAGCCAGAGCCTACACTTTTACCGCCCTAAGGAATTTTTAACCTCCTACACCACATAGACATGGCTGAGAGCAACAGGCCTTTGATGATGCTGTAAGTTATACACAGTGGTGGAAATCTAAATTGGCAGAGGTGATAGCATGGGGAATCAAACCACCAACCTTCAGATTAGGAGTCTGACCTAGAAAGATATCAGACACTCTAACCACTCAACCACAGAGAACACCACAATTATCTCGATTAAAGTTCCATAGTCTGATCGTTTTGAGTTTCAGTAATTTTTCTGAGATTAATATATTAAATTGATTGTTATAATCTACTGTACTTTAGTTTGAAGTAACTTTTTATTTTAAATGGCTAACTTCTGAGCTATTTCAAGTGCAAGCATGTACAATTAGTTTTTGGCATGTCAAAACCCTACTTCTGCAATAACATGTTCTATTACAATGACTCAGTATTCCCTTCTATTTGGCAACAAATGCTTAAGAAGTGCACCAGTATCTAAGTCGGTTCGAAAATTTGATATTTCATTGGACTATGCAGCTTGAAATATGACTTGAGTAGTAGTCCAGACATGATCCTCACCACCATGCGGTGGCAGCAGGTACTACGCACCCCTACTATTGCTCTGTTATTGCAACAGGTTGTAAAATATTCCGATATTCGGCATAGGAGCGAATGCAGGTGTACGTGACCAGGCGCATGTGTGCATATATATATATATATATGGGTCGTTCTCAGAAACTGTGTACCACTTGAGGTAGTCTACTAGAAATGCATATTTAAAAGAAACCCTTTATTGGAGTGTCAATATTTAGATTTCATCAGTTAGCCAAATAATGTGGGAGATAGTTTAGATCAAAAGTAAATGTTAATATTGTGTATTATGTATCTTATTGGGATGGATGTAGCTAAATACATAGAAAATTACATCACTAATTTGTGACATTGTCAACAGCATTGAAAATAAAGTGTCACAAACTTAATGAAAACCTCTGAACAACAGCTCATTTCACTTCAAATGGACATATACAATGTCTTCATTAAGTTGAAGACTTTTATTTCTAAAAAAAAAGAAGAAAATTATGAAATAGTTAACATTTTCTGGAGTCATTAACATTGTAACATTTCGTTTCCACTTGCAAGTACTATGAAACTCTGTATCAAACACTGAGTACAGATACAGTACAGGAACTATTTTCACCATTTGACACTATGCATGGACCCAGTTATGGTCAGAGAGCGTGTATATAAACAGATGAGAGGGACAACTCCCGCCAAAAACGGTAACACAGGCTACAGTGGCGTTCCTGGCGGTTAGTGTTGAACAAGCTTTGAGTTTGCCGGTATGCTCAGTGCAAAACATTTGTTTTTATTCAAAATTAATAGAAATACAGAAGCCTAAAATTATCAATTTAATATAATCCTTTTGGTAAACATGTTTTCTATATGTGTTCCAAGCGGTTTGTTTCTATGTGGTGTAGTTTTAGAGATATTTAACGTTTTCTGTATGAAGATTGCTCACCGCCATTGACAATGCCTTGAGTTTGCCGTACGTGTAGTGCAAAACGTGTATTTTATTCAGAATTAATAGAAATTCAGAACCCTAGCCATGTAAATTTAATATAGTCTCATTGTTAAATATGTTTTCTATATGTGTTCCAAACAGTTTGTTTCTATGTAGTGTAGTTTTAGAGATATTTCACTTTTTCTGTACGAAGATTGCTCAAGGCCATTGACAATGCCTTGAGTTTGCCGTACGCGTAGTGAAAAACGTCAGTTTTATTCCAAATTAATAGAAATCCAGAACCCTAACCATATCAATTTAATATAATCTTTTTGGTAAACATGTTTTCTATGTGTATTCCAATCAGTTTGTTTCTAGGTGTTGTAGTTTTAGAGATATTTAACGTTTTCTGTATGAAGATTGCTCACTGCCATTGAAAATGCCTTGAGGTTTGCCCATATGCTTAAGCTATTCAACAACCACCACTTGGAGCGCCACAGTCGGAGGCTGTTACACGGTCTAGTATGGGAGTTGTCCCTCTCATCTGTTTATATACACGCTCTCTGTTATGGTATAGTAAGAGATAAACCTGAAATTGCCCCTAAACATTGAAATTTGAGCCGAACATTTGTGTAAAATTGTTGTTTCCACTTCGTTACTCTGCTAATCTGTTACTCTGCTAATATTTTCTTGCTTTTCTCTTTAATATTCACAAATAAGACAAAACCATAGGAATGAGGTTTCAAATTATTATTACTACTGTTTATAAAGCAAGTGGCATGTGAAATGTCCTAAAAATGTCAAGTTTTGTGTGGAAAATATTTGATTTTGGAGTCAGATTGGTTTCCATGCTATACTGCTATTTATTGGGTGTGAGCATCATTTGACCTACTTAAAAATGCCAGAATATGTTTATTTTCAATTATTCAGATGCAAAAGGACATACACATTGAGGAAACTTGCTTATAGGACTTTGGCAGCATTTTGATTTTCTGGTACTGATGTCACACTATTGGTACACAACTTCTGAGAACGACCCATATATATATATATATATATATATATATATATATATATATATATGGGTTGGTGGCGCCTGAGTGGGATGTAAATAGACGTCGTGGTGCTGGCAGGTCTGGGAGTGATTGCACTCAGGGATCACCACACTCAAAGGTCAAGGTTGGTGGTGGCCATGGGGCCCTACAGCTTGGTGGTGGTGGGCAGACCACTGGTATCCATGGGGACCAGGAATGCTGGATCACTATTGGTAAGGCCAAGAATGCTTGATTCCCATTGGAGAAAAAGGGTGGGGTGATACTCTAAAATGAACCCATGTCCCATATAAATAATAAAGCAGAGGGCTGGACTCTCTCTTCTTCTTTACACTTTATACTCTTCCTTTCTCTTTGTCTGTATTGATTTCACCATAGCCTGCCTACACAGCCACAGATTCTAGCATTAGACTTTACAATGTGACGGCAGGCTAGCTGGGGGTGGCGGGGGAGGGGGGGGGGGGGGAGGTCCCTGGGCGCACCACCTCTCTACTCGATCTGGCTAGTGGCTCCCCTACCTTGATAGGTTACCTGCGACCTGGCTGGTCAGGGCGCGGGTCACTTGGTTCTGTGATGCCGTGGCGGGCGGAGACACTGACAATAAATATGGAATCATACTTCTTGTTGTCACCTTTCAGCACTGCATACAAAAGACAGACCACGGCGAACCGGTGTCGCAGTTTCTGGCGTCCGCCAGTTTTTGCGGTACGCATCGCTTCTGCACATGCCTCAAAATCGAACAGCATCGTCACTAACCTTATAAATTTAATATAATGTTTTTGGTAAAGATGTTTTCTATATGTGTACTGAGCGATTTGTTTCTAGGTGGTGTGGTTTTTAGAGATATTTCACTTTTTCTGTATTTTCTGTATGAAGATTGCTCACGACCATTGACAATGCCTTGAGTTTGACGGTACGCGCAGTGCAAAACATTAGTTTTATTCAAAATTAATAGAAATCAAGAACCCTAACCTTATAAATTTAATATAATGTTTTTGGTAAAGATGTTTTCTATATGTGTACCAAGCGATTTGTTTCTAGGTGGTGTGGTTTTAGAGATATTTCACTTTTTCTGTATGAAGATTGCTCAAGGCCATTGACAATGCATTTGAGTGTATGTGTATTGCGAAAACTGGCGGACGGTGGAAACTGCGACACCGGCCGTACCTGGCCTATCACACTTGTCATAATTTGTATATCTTGAAATAACATATACGCTGGGAATTATTGAGGGCCTAATGAAGGCTGGGAATAGATCTATCCATTCTCTAGCTTTGACTATTAATGTCATCCACCCTAACGAGCCACCGACCTAAGCTGTCCGAGTGATGTAGGCCAGAAAATACTTACACAGTTGTGTAAAATATTCCGATAATGATGCACTGGTGGGGGAATGCAAATGTTTTATCGCGAAACAGGTGTACATGGCCAGGTGCATAAATGTGTTTATGTAGTTGCTGGTGGTGCTTGATTGATAGGTAAATAGACATAGTGCTAGTAGGATTGTGTGTAAGGGGCACTCAGAGCCCTAAACACTACCTCCTCCCCCCTCTGCTAGTCAGGATCACCACACCAAGCTCAAGGCAGGTAGGTGGTGGCCAGGGGAACCACACAACTTGGTGGTGGTGGGCAGATCACTGGTAACCATGGGGACCGGAAATGCTGGATCCCCATTAGTAGAGCTAGAAATGCTTGTTTCTCATTGGGAGAATATGGTGGGGTGATACTCTATACTGAATCCATGTACCATATAAATAATAAACCAGAGGGCTTGACTTTCTCTTTCTTTCACACTTTATGCTCTTCCTTTCTCTTTGCCTGTATTGATGTCACTATAGCATGTCTACACAACCACAGATTAGAGCCGTAGCCTTTACAAACTGGTGACCTCAACGTATATTAACACTATACGGTGGGTAATATAGTTAGACTATCAAGAGTTTATATAGTGGTTCACAACTGGTGACCACCACGATTATTGACACTATACGGTTTGTAATGTTGATTAGTTTATGACAACTTTATAGATTGGTACAGTATTTTATATACTGATAACCACGATGGTTATTATGACTACAGAAAAGCCGTGTTCACACGGACAAAATGTGAGGCGTATCACACAAATCGAATCAGGTGAGGCGAATTAGGCGCCCGTTCACACGGACACTGCGTGAGGCGGAAGTGGATATCTGCGCATGAGCAAGTCCAGGCTAACCAGCGCCATTTTGGGTTCGACGACGAAGGCACCAGAGAGTGTGGGTTCGACCTAGATATGTATTTAATTAATCGTATTGGTTTGGAACGGTCAAAACTTCTGCTGGGCAGTGAAACCCTAAAAATAAATGATGAAAAAAATATCTGTGCGTAGATAGCAGTTTCATTAATTAAATTATATAATATGCGCTTTTGATCGACCGGAAAGTCAACAAACTGAGGTGTCGACTGCGCATGCGTGTGACATCCTAAATCGCTTCATATGCGTTCACACGGACAGGGTAGAACGCCTCAGAGTAAATCGCTTCGTGTAGACCACCTCGCGATGCGTTTTACAGTAGGCGATTTATATGAATTGATTCAGCCCTAAAACGCCTCACCATCGCGTTCACACGGCAAATGTGAGTCGCAGTATGCGAGGCGTTTCGCGTGAGGCGTTTTAACTCGCCCGTGTGAATACAGCTTTAGACTACGACGTATTTAAAATGATTTCTATTCTAAATTGACAGTTAGTACAATTGGATAGTTTCGGATACAATGGGTGGTGACTGCGGTAGTTACTAAGACAGTGTTAGTTAAAAAGCATAGAACAAATTGACTATGACTTGTTTGGTGAGTTGTGTAGGTAGTGTTTTTTCTGCTATATATATTTTTTACTTACTTCATCGATTTTAAGGTTAAAATTCGGTTGAAATTAGCTTGTCGATGACTTTTCCAACAAAATGCTGCTATTCTTAGAAGGTAGTGGTATATCTGTAATTTGCCATTATTGAAGCCTCGTGTAGCAGGTAGAATATATTTTTCATTGGGACTATTTGGGTAATTTCTTTAACCTTGAGATGAATGGGGGAGCGTAGTAATACACTACAACGTTTATTTGCAATTTCTTCTACTTTACAGGCAAAAACTATACTTGGATACAATTCTTTAAATTATTTCTACCTCCGCATACAACAGCAGCTTGAAAATGCCAGTCACACGCGCAAAGGAGGAGCAGTTGCTTGAAGAATTTCAGCAATGGTTTCAAGGTGAGTGTGATTCGGGTAACTATACAGCTGAAACTGGACAGATAGAAGCATCGAGTAAATTTATGGCACAGAGTCTTGACTTTATTTGAGAAGAAAAGGAAGAACATTTGTCTAATGTAAGGGAACATACAGAATTAAAAGAAGATAGGGAAGAATGTATAGAAGCATGTGAGCTTTTGCAAGTAGAGCATAGACAGCAAGAGGTACTAATAGATCTTTGATGTGTACGGTAAGTCTGTACCCTTATTGGATGGGTCAGGCAGGGGAGCGTTGCGCAACTGGATAGATTTAATAGAATGTATTGGGTTTCAGACTTGGATATAATCTGCTTTGCTTTGTCAAATGCAACTGGTACATTGCATGAAGTTGTCTTTACTGCTTTTCAACATAAAGGTGCTAAGTCCTGGGAAGAAATCAAAGAAGTAACATCTTCGATTCTACTAACGGCAGATGAACTTAGTCATTTAAAAGGAATTGTTATGGCTATGAAGCAAAATGAAGGGGAAACAGTAGCTGCATACTACATTGGTTGATTCTTGGAGGTTTACTTCCCAGCAACATCTAAGGTCATATCAGGACGTGTACCGACATGTGACTGTGCACTCATGGTGACTTTATAGTGCTGCCCCACTGGGTTAGAGTTAGCATTAGAGTTCTGGTCCGGGTTCGGTTTAGAGTTAAGGTTAGAGTAAGGGTTAGGGTTAGAGTAGGGGTTAGAGTTAGGGGTTGGGTTAGGGTAAGGGTTAGAGTAAGGGTTAGGGTAAGGGTTAGAGTTAGGATTAGAGTAAGGGTGAGAGTAAGGGTTAGGGTTAGGGCAAGAGTTAGTGCTAGAGTTAGGATTACAGTAAGAGTTCGGGTTAGAGTTAGGGTTCGGGTTAGGTTTAGAGTTAGGGTTAGAGTAAGGGTTAGGGCTAGAGTTAGTGTTAGGGCTAGAGTTAGTGTTAGGGCTAGAGTTAGGGTCAGGGCTAGAGTTAGGGTTAGAGTTAGTGTTAGGGCTTGAGTTAGGGTTAATGCGCAGGAAGACCACACACTAAAGTTTAATTTGCCAGGCTGAAGTGGTACCTTGTATTTTATCTAATGTAAAATATTGACTAGGGCAATTTCATTAAATCTATGTTAGAGACAAATGAATGGCGATATTCTTACCAGGTTTGTTTATCAGGGGGACATGAGGTTATGCTTATAGGATATAGGTGCAAAGCACATTTAAAGTATAAGGACCTTTTGTATATATAATATAAGCCTACGAATCTGTAGGGTATTTGTATATTAGTTCTAGGGCTCATGATTTTGTTTTATGGATTATTTTGTTTATAATGGGCAATGGGCACTGTTCCCGAAATTTCTAATGTTAACAGAATAGTATATGTTTGTGGAATAATGTATAGAAATTGTGAATAAAAAATATTGTTAATGTAGATATAAATTCCTCGGCACACAAAAGAACATAGGAGAAAGAGTATGTTTGGTTTGTATTTAATAACTGGCTCAGGGATTAATAGCCCTAGCCTTTAAAAAAAGAAAAAATGTCCTCCAATGTGTGACGTGAGGGGGGAACCCGCAATTTATCCAACAGGGGGGCGCTTCACCAATGCGCAAGAGGAAATATAGGATGTACATGTTACCCTTGTATTTATGCTTGTATAATGCATTATACATCACATAAATTCCTCAGTACACAAAAGAACATAGGAGACAGAGCAAGTTTGGTTTGTATTTAATAACTGGCTCAGGGATTAATAGCCAAGATCCCAAGGATCCCCCAACCAAATGTCTCTCAGGACTTATTAGTCTCAGGGTAAATGGGAGTGTTAATGTTCCATCATCTCAGAGTTAATGCCCCATTGTCTCAGGGTGTGAGGCAGCCAATGAGGTAGCCACCCTCATATCGTTGATGATCCTTATCGTAAGGGGCGTCTGGAGGTAGGTGAAGACAGTGTCAGTCTGCCAATCACCCCTGGTTCGGAGCTCCTCGATCATTGATCCACACATCGACAGTTATGTGCACCCGCCACGTCGGAGTGAGTGAGAGGAGACAGTGGTGGGATCGAGTCCAGCCCTTTCGGCGAAGAGTCCAGCCCTTTCGGCGGAGTGTGGACTGGTAGATAGGGTAGGAGAGAGTCGAGGAGCCTCCTCCATCGTGAGTGGTACGAAAGGCTACCGTGTCAGCTGGCGCCGGCGCCTCCCGGAAGAGTGTTTCTGTCCAGTGAATTGCACATATGTCACGATTCATGCATTGCACCACCGGAACCTCCAGGACCCGCTCCTTGAATTGGATCGTCTTTGACAGCCTGATGGATATGATCATCCCCCAGGGGAAGAAATGGAAGTCCTCCCTCAGGAGGGAACTCTCCGACATGGTCACCTGGCACTTACGGAGAAGAGCCCGGAAGCTGCAGAGCAGTGCAGTGCCGCACGCCAAGCATGGTGGCCGGGGGTGTCGGGCACGTACCTGAACATCCGAAGCAGTGTTTTCGGTAGGATAGGCACCGCCCGCCACAGTGTGACTGCGCGCATCCAGCGGATGCCCTGGAGCATGGAAGCAACCTCGTACTCGGTGTAGGAGATGGGCTCCGCCCCCTGCCGACGAAGTAAGTAGTTCAGCCCGCTCAAGTAGTTGAGGACTGAGGAGTACTTCAGGGACCTGGCCAACCAGGTTGCATAGAGGGCCACTTGCAACGGAGGGCAGGGGAGGGGAGAGACCGTCGCAGAGAATTCCTCCACAAACTCCAGGTAGCGCCTCACCTGGACGTTCATCGTCAAAATCGAGTTTGTTGAATATGACTGACTCTGGTAGAGCACCTTCTCCTTCAGCAGCTCCGCGGCTTCTGAAGAGACAAGGGTCAGGAGAAAAGAATAAGTTACTATGACAGAGGGGTCAGCATCGCGGAGTCACATAGTGCAGTCCGCGTTGTCAAAACGATTTAGTGCATCACAAATGATGTTGTCCTCGCTATGGATGAACACTTAAGAAAACTCAAGAGTTATATCCAGCAGAGAGCCAGAAAAGCCTACGGAGGAAGGTCATCACCTCTGGGCTTTTAGAATGGCCAGTATTAAGTGCAACATGGACAGTCGTGCTATATGTCACCATGACGACAGCACTATCGCGCCAGACGCCCGACCAACGCACCGCCATGGCATAGGCCGCCGCCATCTCACATGCATATGGGCACCGGTACATGAAGGGTCACGTTAGGCCGCACGTGCAGCTTTTTCCCATTTTCAACGTAGGTTTTCAATATGCTCCCGCCATACGCCGTAATGTGACAGGGCCTTAATAAAAAAAACATTATCGTCGGGCGGTGGATTAGAGCCAGCCGAGGGGAGCCGGCCGGCGACAGATGCACTTCCGCGTCTATTTTCTATATTCTCCAATTATTTGTGTCCAGGGGAAATAAAATTCCAGACAAAAAAAATTAAAGGTTTTATTAGTAATTGGTAGAATTTATTTAGTCAACTAAATGAGGTGGATCAGACCAGCTGCTCTCAAAAGGGCATATACAGTGCGTTATACATCATGTATATATGTATATATATATGCATCTTCAATGAACCAGCGACCTTCACCTTAGCACGATTCAGAATCGTAAATGGAGTTTATCTGGGTCAACACAAGGGTCAAGTCACTAGTTCATTGTCAACTTTTCCATAGCGAGATATAATACACATATCCGCCCATTTTCTTGCACACCGAATGTCAGTTTGATTATTTTCAAGGATGCTCAAGATAAAATGGCAGCTGGGATATACCGGTTGGCGGTATTCATTAAGGCCCAGTCACACCTTACCGGACTGGGGTACCGGACTGTCCGGTATTGTAAGGCGATGTCCGGTACATGTCCGGGTGTGACAGGCGCTTCAGGTAGGCCTACTTGGTTCAACCTGATTGATGCAAATAGCCATTTCACCACGATGTGTTCTTTTCTTTGGTGGGATTTTGTTCTGCACAAGGATTGTTTGTTGGTAGGTCTGACGCTGGTGTCATTGTTGCTATTGCAGTCAATGCTAAAAAAAACACTATTGTAAATACAATCTGGGTAATGTTGTATGGAGACAGATGAATAGCAATATTGGTGATGGTTACAATCGAACACAAAGTGTTCGGTGTAAGGTTTCATTCACACTATGGCTTGCGACCACTTGTGACCACTTTGCGACCAGAAGCCGGCGACCTCCTTGCAACCAAAGCAAAAAAAAGGGGGGGGGGGAACAATGGTCAGCGATTGGTCGGGGATCCACCGGCGATTGGTCAGCAATCGGTCAGCGATCGGTCACAAGTGCTGAAAATGGTCGGCGACTTCCTTGTGATGAGGCTTCGGGTTAAGGCCGTGTCACATTACGAGGCATCTTGCAAGCGCGCCGCCAACGTCTAAAATCACTTTTTTACATCGAGATGCGTCAAACTTTTCGGCGCGGGGGGAAAAGTTGGACGTCAGCACAACGTAGTGGACGTAAGCATAGCATCGGTCCGACGTAGTGGTAGCGTATGTCGACGAATGAGAAAAAGAAAAAAACCGGTTTGGTACAAAGTGTGGCTAACGTGCCTCTCGCGTGTGCAGTGTTTACCTAGCGTTGGCATAATGCTCTCCCATAGTTCCGCTAGCGACCGTTAAACATGTTGCACAAACGTGTTGCACAACATATGAGAGCGTAGTGCCAGCACATGAGCGACGCATGTCCAACGACAGTCCAGCGCATTTCAGCATTGCACCAGCATGCACCCAGCGCATGTGAGGTTGGCGTAACACATGAGTAATGCATGCCAATGTGGAGGGGCACCCGACCCACCCACAAAACGCTCATGGCACGTTCGCAGAACGCCAGCGAACGTTATATACATTAAGCGAGCGCCAGACGCGCGCCCTTTACGTCAAATACGTCAAGACACGGTGGAGAAACGCCAACCACGCGTTGGCCATACGTTATGCATGCGTTAGAACAACGTCGTCATACGTTGGCGGTACGTTGCCAACACATGGACTGAACGCTCTCCGTCAGAGGAACGAAAGTCAACATAGGACAACGTAGGAACAGCATTCCTCCAACGTGCGTCGAACGTATCTTGACGTATGCCTAACTTAGGCGTAATGTAAAAGTACCCAAGCATTGTTGTACGTCAAAAGTTTTGCGCATGCACAAAACTTCTCCGACCCCCTGAGGCGCGCCGCCGTATGTCAATGAACGTTGACGTACATTGACGTATACCAATGTGCGCCTAATGGACGCATTACGCATAACGATGTATCCCGACGTAGCGGCAAAAAAAATCACATATGTCGCTGTACGTTTGCGCGATGCATCACAATGGGACAACCGCATTAGGTTTCAAGGAGGGTTTTAGTGATGCATCTGCAACCTCCTTGCCACCAAAATGGTTGCCAGGTGGTACCTGACCGATTGCCGAGAGGTCACCAACCACTTTGCGATCGAACCCTTTCGATGGTGGTCGCAAGCGATTGTGGTCGCAAGTGGTCGCAAGCGATTGCAAGCATAGTGTGACTGGGGTATAAGATAGCATGCCACGGGCTCACCAACACCGGGGATTGTGAACTACGGTTAACAACACTTTATTTTGGATCAGTGGTAATGCGTATAAAGGTCAGGGAGAAGCTGCTGTTAGTTGATGATGTTAATTATCAGCTAATTTGCTGAGAGATTGGTAATTATTGTTCTTAAATTTGGCATGTATCAGGAATGCCTTTCCAGTGACAGTGACATGACCAATCAACTTTATTTCCAGCCCCTCATAAGTGGTCATGTTGCTTTGGCACCATCGGACAGTGCAACTTTAAATACTACCCCCCCCCCCCAACCCCCCACCTCCATGAATAATGGTAATGTGCGCATAAGATAGCGAGCGAGTCGTGTGCAACTACTAGAATTTTGAATCGCCATCGCGTCATTTGACATTTTGACCTGTCTTGCGTTGAGATGTTTCTAACAACCTCGTGACCTGAAACACTTCGACCTAAGGTGGTTGTTTCTACAGTTTCTCGCCAACATACACCACTAAAAATAAATAACACCTCCAACAGTTACAAGCATTAAGAGATCAGCTACACGAATGATATATATTCATATGTGATGTATAACGCATTATGCGAGTATAAACGTGCGGAAGGGAATTAACTCCTTTATTATTATCATGTCCTAATTATTTAATATTACACAATATACCAAAGACCCTATAATACTAAGACGGCTCACTCCCTATCTCTCCCATGGTAATGTAAATTTTGCAGTGCCACCTTGTGGTGGGTTTGATCAGCCCGGCTGCTGGTTGGTTTTTCACATGTAAACACATACAATTATATTATACATGAGATAGGTAAGTATGAATACACATCAATATGAAATTGCTATGAACAAATACACATCATCATCGCCATCATCACACATCTTTCACATTCATATATACATTTATAAATATAATATAGCAACTGTTTAACCAAGAGAACAGCCAGCGCACCAAGTGGTGGGTTTGATCATTTTGATTACACAGTACAGGCTGAGTGAGCCGTCTTAGTATTATAGGGTCTTTGGATATACTGTACTGCCTCCTCCATCTCGCGACTGGTGGCGCCACCCCCGTATATATATATATATATACGTATATGTATATGTACAGGGTGTCCCAAAAGATATACTCACTTTATATGACAATAAATGCGTTGTTTATTGACTAAGAAAAAAGATTAGTGGTTAAAAGAATAACTGCATAAATGCATGTTTAGAAATGTTCAAACCAATGACCACCTCATTCCAAACACACCCGATAACGCGGATCAATGGATTCAACATCATAACAAATCATTTCATTTGGAACTGCAAGACATTGTCTTTCAATTTCCAAAATGTGAGTACATTTTTTTGGGACACCCTGTATATTTGGTTCAGAATTTGTATTCCTATTGAATGACATCTTTTTTGTTCAGAACCGAGACGCTGGTCTTCCGGCCTTGACAACTATAGTGCATATGAACTATTTATAGATGAGATAATGGTATGGACAATATAGACAGTAGCAGATATCAACCAGGCTTTACAAATATTAAGGGGGTTTTAATTTGTACATGTAGATTGTAAGATAGATTATATCGTTGATTTGCTGATAACACAATGGGTATGACTTGTTGGTAGAGTTAGGAGTGGATTTGGGATTATACAGATAATGGGTTCATGATTCTTGGTCTTGGTCAACTATAACTTTGTAGTTAGTATATGTTTTATTAGTTCAGTCAGGTTGTAAAATATTCCGATAATCAGCAGAGGGGGGGAAATGGAAATCCTCTAGTATTATTCTATGTGGCCGGCCAAGAGTGTGTGTATATGTATGTCACTGCCGTCGCCACCGCCGCCGCCGCCGCCGCCGCCGCCGCCGCCGCCAAGGTGTGTAATTGTGTATGTGTGTATATATATATATATATATATATATATATATATATATATACCATGTGTATATCATATGTATGATGTATATCGTCATCATCATCATCATCATCATCATCATGCTGTTGGTCATGATGCAACAAAGACTGCTTTCATTACTTGACTATGGCTCTCCATTTAGCTTTCTGCTGTGAGAGTTGTGTCCATGAGTCGGTCTTAATGTCTCTCAGCTTCAGGTTTCTCTTGATGGTATCCTTGAACCGGAGACGAGGGCGCCCTCTCTTTCTGTAACCAGAAGACAGTTGAGAATAGAGGATCTGCTTTGGTAGCCTGTTTGATGACATCCTCATGAGGTGTCCAGTCCACCGGAGATTCTTTTTGATCAGAAGATCTTCCATAGAGGGCAGCCCCGTCCGTTTGAGTATCTCCTTGTTTGTCACTTTGTCCTTCCAGGTTAGCCTCATGGTTGAACACAGATGTCGCATCATGAAGGCATGCAGCTTTTTCACCTGTCGTCTGTACACTGTCCAGGCCTCGGCTCCGTATAGTAGGGTGGATAGCACAATTGCACGGTAGATCTTGCCTTTGACCCGCATGAACACACGGTGGTTGTTCCAGAGTCTCTGGCGTAGTCGGCCGAAAGATGCGCTAGCCTTGGCCATCCTTCTCTGTATTCGCCAATTTGGATTTCCACCGCTGTGTATAACTTACAGCGTCATCAAAGGCCGGTTGCTCTCATACCATGTCTATGTGGTGTGGGAGGTTAAAAATCCCTTGGGTCGGTAAAAGTGTAGGCTCGGGCTTTCTATCGACCAGCAATGGAATGAGGAAGACCAGTTGTCTATCACTGAAATTTCCCCTGCTTAAACAACTAATGGACCAAACAAACAAAAAACAAAAAAAAGCATCCATCACTTGATATAGTGCTTCCGAGGTAGGTGAATTCCGGAAACATTTCATGAAAGCTGCCTGCCAAAGTGTTGAAGTGCTGCTCGCTTTTGCAAGTTACCAGCGGCACTCTCTCGAGGAGCAAATAAAGGTTTCACACCGGCAAGAACATGTCCAGACAGGCGCAAAACTATTTGTCCCTGCAGTGGCTGGTCGGGAGATGTTGGGAGTTCCATACATCAACCGCCCTTAATGCTGCCACAGTGACATGGTTTTCTGTTTAGGGTTTGCTCCCTTAGCCTTTGGTTCTGTCAAGAACCTGTACCACAAGGCAGTGGTTTACAACTCTGCAGGGCAGGGGCATCAAACTCCCTGAGGTATTGTAATACCTGTAATACCTGCATGCCATGTATATACTAGTCATATATAAAATGTATGTGTTGCGAGGGCTTCATACGATGCTCACGCAGTAAATACATTTTATATATGCACTAGTAATAGTATATATGTCATATATATATACGACGTATATACAAGGTATGTATATATATAATATATGGACCACCCCAAAAAATATATATTGATCTGCCAATACTAATATATATATATATAGGCACAGGGTAGTAGAACCATATCAGTTTCTCTACTCACCTATAACAAACTGCACATTCTATGATTCAGCCGGGCCTGAGCATTAATGGTTTGATGGGATCCGCCGCCATTGTGCAGGTTTCTGGGTTTAATGCTATGATGGCAGCAGCTATTCTGGTCGTGCCTATGTGTTATCGTTTGGATGGGATCCATCGCAAATGTGCTGTTCCACAGAGTACACATCAGAGGACGGCCTGGGGTCGTAGCACCATATCAGTTTCTACACTCACCTATGACAAACTGCATGTTCTGCGATCCCGAGTTGTCCGCCGGCACCTACGCTGCGGAATGGCTACTGCCATCATAGCGTTAAGCCCAAGTCACATGTACCTGGACAAGCCCCGGATTTTTAGCCGGACCACCCCCGGACCACTCCCCCGGACTGTCCCGGACACCCCCGATAAAATCGCTATTTTGGTCGTTTTTGGCCTCTGTGACTACCCGGCGTATCCATGGAGTAGTGGATCAGTCCTGGACAACCACAGACGACCCCGGATAGATGCCAGACAACCCCGGACAACCCCGGATCGACCCCGGACCACCCATGGACTCCCTGGTGTATCCACGGATTGTACCCGGACTGGGACAGATACCTCCTGGACAACACTGGATGGGCCCCGGACCATCCCTGGACAGCCCGGATCATCCCTGGTTCACCCCGGACTGCCCGGACCACCCCTGGACTACTCCCGGATAGCCATAAGTATAAAAGATGGTGCGGCGCTGGAGAGCTCATTTCCAAATCCATCAGCACCGATGACACATCACATCATGACCAAACCAACTGGGAAGAGAGTAGCATCGAAGAGGGTTGCGCAGAAGGAGCCCACCCCACACAAGGTGGCCACCAAAACACGGAGAAGACCACCACTGTCACCCTCAACTTCAGGGTTGTCATCAGAGGAGGAATCTGTCTGGGACGTGTTGCCGCCTCCCTGTGTTGTGATGCCGCCTCCAGCAGTCCAATTGTCATGAGGGAAGACGGCAGTGAAGGGCAAGAAGGTGGAAGCTCTACCTCTGAAAAGTGAGTAGCACATCGAGATGTCGGAGTGGTTACGCTTAAATGACTACATTTATGTAAAAGGATGTAGCGACTATAAGAACACCGCATTAAAGAGGCGTGCCTGGGAGGAGAAGGCGAAGAAGATGGGGTTGGACGACCCTAAACCGCTCATCACCTGGTACGAGTCTATACGGACAAAGGTGGGAAAACTGAGCGATGTGAAGTCCAGTGATGCAGCGAGGCAGTTGTCAGATCGGGAGATCTACAGCAAGGAGCATTTCGGCTTCCTCAGGAGTCATATCGTGCAGCAGCTGTCCAGATCAGGTGTTACGTTGCAGTCCCGGTTGCACCCTGTGCCACCGGCTTCAACAGCAACAACCACAGCAACAGCTACAGCCACAGCAACAGCTTCGACTTCCTGTGCAGCCCCTGTCACCCTACTACCTACTTGCGGTGATGACGATGATGACAATTTGACGCCAACTGACCAGGCACCACCACCGGTAAGTCAACCAGCAATTCAAACAGCAACGCAACCCGCAACTCCTCGGCTGGCAAGCAAGGGGAAGGCCAACCCCTGTACAGCAAATACCAATGTCAAACAATTGCTGTCGAACCTGTGGGACCAGCAGAAGGAGGCTGGAATTATGCAGGGTCGGATAAGCGGGATGCTACACCTGATGAAAGTGTCAGCACCGATGCTGTGGGGATCGTGGCTGGGGTCGATAGACGAAGAAATCAACCCCTCACTTTTGGGAGAGTTATACACAGACAGTTTTGCCTTGGCGATGCGGTTACCCTTGGAAAGGCTACAACTGGCACGGCAGAAGGAACAAGAGATACAAATTCCACAACCACAAGCACCTCGTCCACAGCCTCAACTAACAGGCCCGTTCCCTGCTTTCCCTGTGCCGCCGACGGGATTACAACCGGGAGGCTCGGAAATCGTCTGGATGACTCCCCGACCGGGCCCTTCCGCAGGTGGACGACGGCACAGCCCCGACGTATGTGACGCCATCGACTGGAACACCACGGGTCCCACACATCCATCCAGCACGCCAGCGAGCAGTGTTGGAAACATAACTGGACTCTCGGATCTCAGCTTTACCACATTAATGGTTAGGATGGGACACAATCCTGAACAGCCTCTGTGATTATGAACTGAACTGAACTTCTGTACACAAGTGGACGACGGCACAGCTCCGAAGTATGGGACGCCATCGACTGGAACACCATGGGTCGCACACGGGCATCCACCATGCCAGCGATCAGTGTCGGAAACATAACGGGACTCTCGGATCTCAGCTGTACCACGTTGGTTGGGATGGGACATGATCCTGATGTGCAGCCTCTGTGATTGTGAACTGAACTTCTGTACATTGTGTTAATTCAGTTATGATGTAAATTGTGAACTGAACTTCTGTACATTGTGTTAATTCAGTTATGATGTAAATTGTGAACTGAACTTCTGTACATTGAATTTATTGAGTTATGATGTCAATCGTGAACTGAAATTCTGTATATTGTATTTATTAGTTATGATGTAAATTGTGAGTGATTGTGAGTGATTTTGATTGTGAACAGAGTTGTGATTGTGTACATATAGTTTATTATTACCACTTGTTGACAATAAAAATATGAAAAATATGAAACCATAACTAAATTGTGTTTGTTACAATCTATATTTATAACTTAGTCCATTTAGTTGATAGGCACTTGTAATAAAGGTAAAAATGATCTTACATTAAATAATAAATATTTACCAAATGTTCCCCCCTTTTCCGAAAACAACATCCCTGTCTTGATAAATAGCACATGTAATACAAGGACTAAAGAGTAAAGCTCTTATAGCAACAATAAACAACAAGAAATAAACAAATTTAATTATTTTAAGATATCGTTATTATGAGCTAGGCTTCTTTTCATATCACATTCGCAATAATAACTAAAGCTCTTATAGCAACAATAAACAACAAGAAATAACAAACAAATTAAATTAATTTAAGATATCTTTATTATTAGCTAGGCTTCTTTTCATATCACATTCACAATAATAATACATATTTCATCCACAGGCACACACATATAATAATTGCACATTTCAATGTTAAGTACAGTTCTCTTGTCACAATTTCATATCAAGTGGAGCAGCCACATTAACAGTTCACACTTCGAAATAGTTCATATCATAGCATCTTCCCAATCCCATAGCATCTTCGTGAGGATGCGAGCGGTAGGTGTCAAGTCGCCAAGTTGCGGTAGGTGTCAAGTCGCCAAGTCGCAGTAGGTGTCAAGTCGCCGTCACCATTCCCACGCTCCAAAAATGGCGGGAAAAAGTGGTTGGCGACCTGGTGGCAACCTCGCACAGCCAGGTTGTCAGCAGGTCGCCAACCAAAACTGAATGGCACCGCCGGCAGAGGACGCAAGGAGTTTGCAAGTGCAGCACGTGCAACCTCCTTGCGACCAGTCTGGTCGGCGCCATTCAAAAATGGTTTTCGCCGACCTGGCCTTGGCGCCGACCCGGTGCAGCCTTGGCGCCGACCTGGTGCAGCCTTGGCGCCGACCCGGTGCAGCCTTGGCGCCGACCCGGTGCAGCCTTGGCGCCGACCCGGTGCAGCCTTGGCGCCGACCCGGTGCAGCCTTGGCGCCGACCTGGTGCGGCCTTGGCACCGACCCGGCGCCCCCCTTGGTGCTGCCTTGGCGCCGATCCGCGGCCGCCTTGGCGCCGACATGGCGTCGCCTTGGGGTCGATCCGACGCCGCCTTGGCACCAACCACGGTTTTGAATCAATGTATCGAGTGGGACGCTGGGTGGTTGGCAACCTTTTGGGCGTAAGGAGGTTGGCGGCGAATGCAGGCTCTCGTGTGACTGGTGTATTAGTCGCCGTCCAGGGATCCCACGCTGCCATCACTTGCTCATTTACATATGCCTTTGTTCTCCGCGAGTGCCTGGATATCTATTACGCATACAATTCAATTCTTTTATTTTAACTCTCTACAAGGTGTGTTTACAATAAACTGAGGTGATGCAATAAATGCATACAAATTCCTTACAGACAGAAAGGATCCAAGAAAAGCGATGTTTATCTAGCTGGTCTCCATGATGTGAATGAACGAGTGATGACAATAACAAATGCATTGCAGGGTCTGTTTGATCTTTAATAATCCACTTAAAATATATAATACTGCACCATCTATACAGCATAATGTATACAGGATGAAAAGAAAGGTAAAAATTACAATTTAATTTAACAGATACCAATTAATACACTCCTAAAACATAGTATTGATGTTTCATGGGACTATTCAGCTTCAACGTAATGGTCCTTTGAATGATTCAACTGAACTATAACTGGAAAAGTGTTTTATATCTGTCAGATTGGCCGAGTGGTCTAAGGCGCCAGACTCAAGGTTGAGGCCTTGCCTGTGAATGCAGGTCTGGGAGTGTTCTGGTCCACCAAGGTGGGCGTGGGTTCGAACCCCACATCTGACAAGTAAATTTTTTTTGTTCGCAATGTGCTATGCCGTGTTTCACACATATGGCCGGTTCCCCCAGGGCCCATATGTATGAGCCAATTTTTAACCATACCAGGGTTAAAGGAGGGTCCCGGGTTATCTAAACCCGGTGTTCCAAATATGTCACGGGGCATGTATGAGACCAAAGCGTGCCCGAGTTAACTAACGTTTCAGATATTTATAGATTTTGGGGAACCCCTGTGTGCTTGATTACATTCGTCGATTGGACAATATGAATAATGCTGCCGATATAGCTGCTACATTAATAATGCTTCGCATTTAGGGTTAATTTAATTAAATTTCACGATTTGACTATGTAACTCTGTTAAATATGATAGCATTGAATAGATTTGGGCCTAATATATAGCCGCCGATTCGGCGGCGACGGCAGCAGCCATTTTTATTTGACGTTAGACAGTATGGATATCGACGTCGCTGCGGAGGCGGCGATTTGTTTACTTTACATTCGTCGATTCGACACTATTAATATCGCCGCCAATGCGGCGGTAGCCTTAATAACGCTTCGAATTTAGGGTTAAATTGATCAAATTTCACTTATTGCATATCTAATTCTGTTAAATATGGTCGCATTGAATAGATTTGGCCCGAGTCGGTGCCTAACCCCACCTTTAACCCTCCTCTCGCAGGTGACTTTACGCTCCCCGAGTTAGTTTAACCCCGACACATACATACACAGTTTTCGCCGCTAACCTGGGAAGTCCGCACGACGCAGGGTTACGACCGCTAAGCCGGACACATACAAATAGGCCCTGGTCTATAAAATTATGCAACGCGAAGAGAAGACTATGAGAGAAGGGGATGCCTTGCTTCAACCAGTGTGTTTAAAGTTCCATAGTCCGATGGTTTTGAGTTTCTCTCATTTTCTGCGATAAACATATTAGGTTGTTCATTATAATCTATCTTACTTTGCTTTGAAATAACTTTTATTTTAAATCTCAAACTTTTGAAATATTTTAAATGGAAGCACGCTAAATTAATTTTGGCAAGCTTGCCAAAACTCTATCACCATAGGCTTCTGCAGTAACAGGTTCTATTAATTGACTCAGTATTCCCTTCTATGTGCCGGTAAATGTTTAATAAGTGCATCAGTATCTAAGGTAGATATGTAGAATCAAATCTAGATAATTGTTTTGCTTTTGAAAATTTGATGTTTTCATCGGACCTTGCAGCTTTAAGGCCAGAACCGGTGTATTTGCGATAATGCATAATGCGATAAAGTGCCTGTCACACTATGCCGGATTGAGCAACGGACAGAATTGTGTCTAGTCCAGTGGTATTTGGGCGTGATAAGTATCAACATGTATTAAAATGTGTCAAAATGTTGCGATCTCGGGTCAAGGGCCGTTGGACGAACGGACATGAAACGGACATGACAAGGCAGAGTGCTGAGGCCAGTTGAGGGGGGGGGGGGGGGGGGGGGGGGGGTCTGAGGCTGCATCCGGTGTTTTGAAAATGGCTGGGTGAGTGGAGAAGGGAGATTCAAGCTGAGGTATTTTCAATTTTCTTTAGAGTAGTTCAAACAGGAAATATATTTGCTTTAATGTAAAATATATGTTAGTACAATTTCATTGCATAATTCAATCAGAAACACATATAGGACAAGGGTATTTTTTATTATTGAAGGTTAAAAGGGAGTGAACCAAAGGAGGTTTGAACCCACAAGTTTAGATTATAACCCTAACCACTAGACTACAGAGGCCACATATAGTTGCTGGTCTCAGTTCAGGCTATTTGTATATATGACGTCATATATACATGGTGTGTGATTGCGATTGTGTGTGTATATATATGCCATGTGTATATCGTATATATGACGTATATACTAGTCGTATATCAAGTGTATGTATCGCGAGGGCATCATACGATGCCCACACAGTACATGCATTTTATATATGCACTAGTATATATGTCATATATACACAACATATATACAAGGTATATGTACCAGATGAGGTCGCCGAATGAGTAGAGCGTCCGTATACATACACACACACCTTGTATATGTGACATGGTATATACAAATGACCTGAACTGAGACAGATAACTATATATAACACTATAGTCTAGTGGTTAGGGTGTTGAACTTGTAATCTGATGTTGTTGGTCTTGTGGGTTCAAAGTCCCTTTGGTTCACTCCTTTTTAGATACAACAGCAAAATAAAAACGTTTTCCTTCCTGTGTTTCTAATTGGGTAAGACAATGTAATTGTACTAACATATATTTTACATTAAAGTAAATATATTTCCTGCATGAACTACTCTAAAAAAAAATTGAAAATACCTCAGTTTTACTCTCCCTTCTCTCCACTCACCCAGCCATTTTCAAAACACACACTATCACATGACCAATCTGGTTCACTCTACACCACCAAGTGTCAAAGCTCAGTACTAACCACACACCACCTGTGGTACAAATTAGAACTATTCCAAGTTTGTTTGTTTTCCTGGGGTGGTATAACGAATACCTTTAAATAACTTTTGATATATTTGAACTTCAAACATGCCAAATTAATTTTGGCAAGCATGCCAAAACTATGACACAATAGGCTTCTGCAGTAACACGTTCTAGTAAATGGATTTGCTATTCCCTTATACGTTGCAGCAAATGCTTAATAAATGCACCAGTATCTAAGTTAGATATGTAGAATCAAATGTAGGTCCGTGTTTTGGTCTTGAAATGTGAATCTTTCATCGGACTATGCAGCTTTGATGAAAGTCTGGCTAGCATTAATCACCTAGCCGTACAGATCAGCTATTCACTGCATCAGATCAAATTATGTTGTTTATGATCGTGATTACTCACTGCTAAGATCAAATTCTGTTATTTATAATCGTTTCATGTAATTATCTTATGTAATTATCTTGGTGTTTTTCTGTGACATTTCCAACTTCGGTCAAAATTAGGCATTTTTGCCAAATATTATGATAATCCTTGTAAGAAAAAATAATTCACATCTATCAAAGTGCATTGTATATGATGTAAACAGAAAGAGCATATTGAAGATAGTACAGTCTGAAAAGTTCATGCAATTATCTTGAACGGGTGCTTTTCTGTACCATTTCAAGCCTGCTCAAAATTGGGCACTGCTTTTTACCTGATTCTATCACTTGCCAAATTGAGCTACGGACCATTTTTAACCTATTTTTTCAAAGATTTTCCCAAGCATATGTGGTCCTGAAAAAAAAGTGGAGACAAGACTCATCAATAGGTCAGTGATAAATCAGAATAATTTAATAGGGGTGCCATTTTTTTTCCACACGCCCCCCCCCCCCCCAAAAAGTGGTCCAAAGTGAAATTTGGAAATTGGTGAAATTGTTTAGTTTTTTAAAGCATTTTTGAATATCTATATCTTGAAATGTAACCACATCATACCCTTGGATTTTTTTTCTCATTGTAGGGGCCATGGATTTGCAGGAAAAAACCACTAGAAGTCTGATAGGGTGGTTACTTTTAATTTTGGGGTCCATCAAAAATGGTATCTTTTTAGCTTTGGATGGGACCAATTAAGGGAGAACCTAAAAAGTCCATATCTTCTTTAAGATTAGAGCGGTTTTCCAAAATGAAGTGTCATTTTATTTCAATTTCGAGATACTAATAGGTGATATCCATTGATACGCGATGAAGGAGGAACGAGGAGGAAGAAGTGAAGAAAATAACAGTTTATTCACAATAAATGCTATGTCTAGGAATAAATGTCAAATATAATACAAAGTATAAATGTCAAGGGTAAATGTCAAGGACAATGTAGAAGGTAATCAATGTCTAGTCTAAGAGCTTATAAATGTCAGTCTGATGGAGATAGGCCCGAAGAGCCTTCCACCAAAAGAGATGAGAGGGCTAGAGGGGCGCCAGGATGGGGGAAGCGAGGTATAATATTACTGGATGCTCAGCCGCATGAACACCAGATAATACCATAAAACTCTTCCCGTTCATATCACCTTGATGCTGTTATTCAAATACCGACTATCAACTCATTAACCAATACTAAGGAAGAATGTGCTTTATTGGCATCAACTCCTGTCCACCTACTAGTGACCTATCATCCACACTCCTTACCTTCTGTCCACACAGTATCTCATTACTACTTTAGCCTGTATAGAAAGCAGTACCTACAGCCCATGGGACAGGACTCCTATGGCTGTGTACACACTCAATTTGAATATCAGAATTTGTCTAGCATCAGACAGAGTGTCTGGGGTTCCTGCTCAAGGGTAGGTGTGTCTCACTCAAGAGCCAGGAGTAGAGTGATCTCTCTTCAGTGTGTCTGAAGCAGAGTCTAGAATAATTATCTCAAAGTGAGGCTAGTGTGGTCAGAGGGCCAATGGGGTGGAGGTGACTGGGCAGTCCACAGCCAGCCAATCAGGCACCTCCACAGTCTGGGTGGGTGGCCCCCCCAGTAGGGGTAGCTGTCACTCAACCCAGCTGCAGGTGATGTCCTGTGTGTATATGCAAATTAGGCTGGTGTGCCCACCCAGTGGTCATGTAGGGACAGGTAGCTGCATACAGTTACAATAGAGCTCTGTTAAAATGGTCTTTTCTCCAATTGCACTCTTTATGGATGCATAGAGAAACATTTCAACAATCATGTACTGAATCTTATATAGGAACATTTCTTCATTAATCTCAGGCATAATATATGAACATATATTTCACACAGCTTATATCATGTCATAATGGGAGTGGGATATTATTACTTTTAGTTTACATAACCTTGTCCCCTCTCCGTCGCCCAAGAATAATAATGCTCTCTGCCAATATATAATTCCGAACTGAAAATCTGTATATTTTTACAGAGGGATGTATGCATCGATCGCATCGGATGTCCAAGTCCCTTGGGCCTTGATGTCTGTGAGGGGGAAACCGGCCCACTGGCAGGCCTGAGCCACACTGCGGCGGAGGCTATGGAGGGTGTAAGAGTCCGGGGAGGGCACCGCAATGGCGCAGAGGGCTGCTCGGAGGATAGCGGTGAGTGCCTGAGGGTCAAGAGGGCGGCCGGATGGCAAGATAAAGGCAGGGTCGTCTGGGGCCTCGGGGGAGAGGGCGACGGCCGCCGACCATGCCGCGTACAGGCCGGGGAGGCCGGGATCAAGAGGGCGATGGCATCCGAGGGCCCCACGAGGATCTTTGTGGGCCGGATGGTGAGGCGAAGCCCGCCGGGGGGGGACGACGTCACGGCGGGTGATGGTGTGCGAACCGCCCCACTCCACGGGGGAGGGCGACAGCAGGCTAGAGTGCCTGAGCATCGCATAGTGGCCCGAGGGATGATGCCCGAGGGTCCGGCGGTAGCGAGGTAGCGACGCATGCTCGTCAGCTGCTGGGGGTTGAGAGGGGGAGTGGGGCACGGAACGTGCGCCGAGGTGCACTCCCCTCTTCGGCAGACGTCTCAGGCGAGGTGCGAGGCGACAGCCAAGGGCTCGCCCCCAGCCGCCTCCAAACAGGAGCATGCCCTGGGGAGGGCGTTCCGGATGGAACCAGGTGCAGCGGCGGAGGCGTAAAGTGAGGCGATGTAGGCCGCAACGTCGAAGTCGCAGGGATGGAGGGCATAGAGATCGTGGGCCTGCATGAATGCGATGTAGGCCCCCCCCTGGCGGCGTCTGTTCCGCCAGGTTGAGGGGGCAAAGGCAGCGATCCTCAGGCCATCGACCGCGGCGACCTCCCGGGTGGAGAACCCTGGAATTAGAGGCCAGGGTTGTAGGGGAAGTCGTCGTGGCAGGGGACGACGCAGGCAAGCCTGATGCGCTCCACCTCAGCGCGGGCCACCTCGGCCTAAGGGCCGGGGAGGTGGGGCCGGCTGAGGGCATCGGCAAGGACGAGGGAGGCCCCGGGCTTGTGGATGATGGAGATGGTGAAGGAGCCTGCCACAGCGCGGAGCCAGAGCTCCCGGGCGTAGGTCCCGAGGGTAGGGTCGCGGGCATGACCGGACTCGAGGGCGAGGGCCGAGTCCATCTTGTCAGTGTTGGAGAAGGGTCCACAGCGACAAAAGGAGCAAAAACTGGTGACCACTGGGTCATATTGAGCATACCCTTGCAGGAATAGTTTCCCATTCTTTAAGTCCTGATATTGTGTGATTTAAAGAGAAGTTGATGTAGATAAATTAAAAATATACTTCAAGCACTTTAATCTGTGCAAAAGATACATATATATGTGTAACTATGTCTGAACAAGAAACTACTAAAAAGATAATGGGATCTTTCCATAATTTGAGCCAATCAGAGCTGTTCTTTTCGATTGCAAATGGCCGCCCCTTATGGGTGCCGCCATTTGCAATATGTTATACGACAGTCGTTTCGGTGGAATAAAGTAATAATAAAGTAATAATATTGCATTTGTGCGCCATGTTTATGCCAAATTGTTCTTTATTTGTTTTAATTTTGAGTAAAAATTCTATGGCAGCGAGCATTTGTTTTGATATATTATTAACAAATCGCTGACCCCGAATACCTTTGTAGCAGAAACAAGTTCAAACGAGGTCAACCGTGGCTGGTTGGGTCACAGCCGTGGCTGGTTGGGTCGCTCCGTATAGCGCTGAATATGCTTATGGAGAGTTGACCATGACGGTCACGCCCGCGACGCCCTCGTGGTGTAGAAGGGCGCGGAGTGCCACCACGAGATTGATGGCTTCTAACTTAGATACTGATGCACCAACTGAGCATCTGTTGCTGCGGAGAAGGGAATACCAAGTTCATTTAAAAGAATATGTTACTGCTGAAGCCAAAAAAGGGGTTCGAATTTTGATATGCATGCCAAAATTAGTTGTGCATGTTTTCGCTTCAAATATCTCCAAAGTTAACCATCTAAAATAAAAGTTACTTCAAAATAAAGTAAAGTTGATTATAACGATCGATTCAAAGGTTTTTTTCTCATAAAATGACACACTGTAACATGGATATATATACTACTGATGGGCCCTTTAACTTTAAGTACAGTTGTTCTCCCTGAGGCCTAATCGACAACTATTTAAATCCAATGACATTACATATTGCTATGAAACTTTCAGAAAACACGATAAACTATGTCAAGGTTTAATTCTTATCGCCGAAGTCTTCATAGTATTTTCATTCTATATACATTTGTGTGACACGCGTTCATGTCATATTTGGCTCTAATTCAAGTTGCATAGTCTGATGATTTTTAGGTTTCTACCATTTTCCGAGATAAATAGATCAATAGATCATTATAATCTACTTAACTTTAGTTTGAAGTAAATTTGATCTTAAATGGTTAACTTTGAAGATAGTTGAAGTCAAAGTATGCTAAATTAATTTTGGCAATCACATCAAAATTCGGATAACATTGATTTCAGCAGTAATAGGTTCAATTTAATTTGCTTAGTTTATCAGGGATGAAAGTAGTATCTGGCAAAAAAACGTGGAAATGCGGCCGAGACCTAGGCGCTACCTGACGCGTTCAGAACCAAGATGTGCTTATTACACCAACAGCAAATTTCCGTGGAAATTTCTCATAGGATTAGCAGTGTTAGGGAATCGCGGAAAAATACCAGAAGTCAGGCTTCAACTGTCCTTATTGTGACTTATATCCCATGCTAAACTCTTGCTGTCATACATACTGGCATTTTGTGAAATTAGTTGGTGGATATAAGAAAATAGCAGAAATCCTCGAAATCGCAGAGACCTTTCAGCCCTGGGCCGCGTTCAGGGTCCGTCTCGGAGGCGCCTCGGAGATGCCAGTGACGTCACGCTAGTCTGAACGGCAAAAGCAGTTTGTTGTCTCTAAAATGGCCGCCCCCATAGGCGGTGGCCATTTGCAATGGAAAAGCTGCGCTGTGATTGGCTGAAATGACTGGACATTTTCGAGACACTTTTTGTCTCTACTATGAAAAGGGAGGCGCCGCTGAGACGTCGCCGAGACGGACCCTGAACGCAAATAAGCCAAAAAGCATCGCCGAAACATCTCCGCGGCGCCTCCGAGACGGACCCCTGAACGCGGCCCAGGTATATCCTTGTGGAGCAACAAATGTTTATTAATAGGTCGCTGATACACCACCGGTACTCCGACAAATGCTCTCCAAGCATACGTTTGCTGGTTTTCAGTTTATGCAACTATATATGTGGGGGGAGAGTGCTGACATTGGTTGCCTCTGTTGTGTTTTATTTAGTCCAGCAGCACTGACACTTCTAGACAACCATATATAGAAAGAAATGCTAGAAATTGCAATCTAAAATGATAAATATAAAGTTCAAATGCTTAGTTATCATAACCAGCTACTTTTTGTGTGAATAATTGATTAAATCATGTAGATTAATAGACTTTAAAAGTTGAATTGAGAGCTTTCTGTGGCTGCCATCCTGGTGGTTGCCATGGCTTCCCCTGTGAGTGGGGAACCCCTCTAGGTCATGTGATGAGGGAATCACACATCACAGACCTCAACTCTTCTCCCACACGTTCAGTGGCATGAACTGAACAAACTAAGCAAAGGTATGTTTGGAGAGCTTTTGATGCTGGATTCGTTTGTATCTGGGTGAGGTATAACTGGCAACTTTAAAAGAGGGAAAAAAATTGATTGGTTATTCGATGAAAAAATACTATATGTTTTGTCACTGATGGGCCCTTTAACTTTAAGTACAGTTGTTCTCCCTGAGGCCTAATCGACAACTATTTAAATCCAATGACATTACATATTGCTATTTTTCTTGGTATTGCCTCTCTATTTCTCTCTCCGCATTGCTCCTCTTTCTCTCTTTTGCTATTTCTCTCAGTATCACTCCACTCTTTTTCTACCAGTACCTCCGCATTGCTCCTCTTTCTCACTTTTGCTATTTCTCTCAGTATCACTCGACTCTTTTTCTATCCGCACCTCCGCATTGCTTCTCTTTCTGTCTTTTGCTATTTCTCTCAGCATCACTTCACTCTTTTTCTATCCGTACCTCCGCATTGCTCCTCTTTCTCTCCTTTGCTATTTCTCTCAGTATCACTCCGCTCTTTTTCTATCCGTACTTCCGCATTGCTCCTCTTTCTATCGTTTGCTATTTCTCTCAGTATTACTCCACTCTTTTTCTATCCGTACCTCCGCATTGCTCCTCTTTCTCTCTTTTGCTATTTCTCTCAGTATCACTCCACTCTTTTTCTATCCGTCCCTCAGTATTGTCCTCTTTCTCTCTTTTTCTATTTCTCTCAGTATCACTCCATTCTTTTTCTATCCGTATCTCAGTATTGTCCTCTTTCTCTCTTTTGCTATTTCTCTCAGTATCACTCCACTCTTTTTCTATCCGTACCTCAGTATTGTCCGCTGTCTCTCTTTTGCTATTTCTCTCAGTATCACTCCACTCTTTTTCTATCCGTCCCTCAGTATTCTACTCTTTCTCTCTTTTGCTATTTCTCTCAGTATCACTCCACTCTTTTTCTATCCATGCCTCAGTATTGTCCTATTTCCCCCTTTTGCTATTTCTTTCACTATTGCTCTACTGCCCCCCGCCACTTTTCTATTTCTCTGTCAGGGTTGCTCGTCTTCCTTTTTTTCTCTCCCCCAATCTTGCTCCTCTCTTTTCACTTTTGCCATTTCTTTCACCTCTTTCTCTATTTCTCTCAGTAATGTTCCTCTTCCTCTTGTTATTTTTCTCAATATTGCTCCTTTCTTTCTGTTCGTCTACACTCAGGTCCATCTAATCAAGAAAATGTCCTCAACTAAAAGAATTTGTTCACAATAAATAGAAAAGTGCTGATTTTGGGGTGTTTTTTGTTTGTTTCTTTTAATTAAAGAAATATCACACAGTTTTTACAGAGTTCATAGCGGGTGGGAAGTGAAAATGCCAGCGATGTCAGTGGTCGGAAATTAGCAGCTGGTATTAAAATATATCCTACACACACAAAAAGTGACAGCATTTTATTTTTATTTTTATAATAAAGAAACTAATTTGGCAGAAAAAGGCATCTTTAAAGACACCTCAAAGAAAATACTCCATAAATTAGCATAATTAAGAGAGTAGCTGCACGCTACAACTAGAGATTAATAAATGAAGACATTGATTAGGGAATAAACAAGTTTTCTTTTTGGTGATGTCTACCAGCTGAACTTACACAGTATTATTAGAGTAATGTTGTACATTTTACAAACAAGAACACAAATACAATAGTGTCATCGAAGTTGTCAACTAAATATCGAAAAGCTACCATTCAATATTGTATACACTGCAAACCTTATGACAGAGGTAATAATAGTTCGGTCAAACTCCGGTAGGAGGGTTGGGGGTCGCCTGCATAGATTACCGTTTTACAAGACCCGGTGTTGCGGTTTCCCAGGGACACCAGTTTGCCAGGGACACATTGCTTCTGCGCATGCATCAAAATCGAACAGCATCATCACTAACCTTATAAATTTAATATAATATTTTTGGTAAAGATGTTTTCTATATTTGTACCAAACGATTTGTTTCTAGGTGGTGTTGTTTTAGAGATATTTCACTTTTCCTGTATTTTTTGTATGAAGATTGCTCATGGCCATTGACAATGCCTTGAGTTGGACGGTATGCGCAGTGAAAAACATTAGTTTTATTCAAAATTAATAGAAATCAAGAACCCTAACCTTATCAATTTAATATAATCTTAATGGTAAAGATGTTTTCTATATGTGTACGAAGCGATTTGTTTCTAGGTGGTGTAATTTTAGAGACATTTGATTTTTTCTGTTTGAAGATTTGCTCACGGCCGTTGACAATGCATTTGAATGGAAGTGTCCCTGGCAAACTGGTGTCCCTCGGAATCCGCAACACCGGTAAAGGCAAGCACTTCGGCCACATATCACTAAGAACTGACAGATTGGTGCACATCACTAAGAACTGACACCCTCTCTCAACGACTCGCCTTGTACACATTGATGTGGGCGGTTTTGCAACAAACGGAAACACCCTACTTCAGAGCGGGATTCGAACTTGCCAGGCAGAGCGTCCTAACCATTAGTCTATTTTGATTCACTGACGCAATCAACCTACACTTGCCCCACCTACCTATGTATGTGGCATTTCACCTAGGGAAGTCAATTCAGCTCACCACACTTGTGTCCACGTAATCGTAAGTGTCACACTTATGATTATTAATATCCACATAGCATTACATACACAGGGCAGGTTCAACACTATAAAGCCATCAGCATGTACAGCATCCTAATAAATGGAACGTGTGCCATACGGGGTGTTGCAACGGATAAGAACATTGTGCCTACAGTAGACATCGATCCCACAGTTCTGCCATTCTGGAGTGAGCGTCCTAACCATTATGCTACATAGGCTGCCTGATGCAATTGCGCTACCCACCCTTACCTGTGCATTGACAAGGTGTAACGTTTGCATTGATACCAGAGGCTTACCAAAGGATCAGCACCATGGTGCTGGGAAAAGAATCGTCACGAATAAAATTGGTTACCAAAGGAAAATAACCATACAAATAAATTAAATTGATTAAATACTTGTTTTTTTGGGTCCATTAGTTGTTTAAGCAGGGGAAATTTCAGTCATAGACGACTGGTCTTCCTCATTCCACTGCTGGTCGATAGAAAGCCCGAGCCTACACTTTTACCGACCCAAGGGATTTTTAACCTCCCACACCACATAGACATGGTATGAGAGCAACCGGCCTTTGATGACGCTGTAAGTTATACACAGCGGAGGTGGGGGCACGGGGAATCGAACCGCCGACCCTCAGATTAGGAGTCTGACCTAGAAAAAAAGTCAGACACTCTAACCACTCCACCACAGAGAACGCCACGTTTTAATAAACGGCAAGATAACGTTGAGGCAGCAGACTTCATACCATGTCGGCATCAAATGAAACCTGTTCTTTAAAAATGAAAGATGGTTGTGATGTTGGTGGTTTTTGTTATTGCTTGTTTTTAATTGATTAAACTCGCACTGAAATACACGTAACAAATCGGGATGCGCTTACTTAAAGTTGCATACAGTATAACCTCTCTAACCGACCACCTCCACAGATCGACCACTCCCCTATATCGATCGCTTTATTTGAGTCCCAACAATACCATTCTAACCATATTCTAACTCCCTAAACCGACCACCTCCCTAAATGGATCACCTAAAGTTGGTCCCATTGTTTGTTTGTTGTTGTTTTACGTCCTAGCAACATCTAAGGTCATATCAGGATGGGTCCTGACTTGTGACAGTGTGCACTCATGGTGACTTTATAGTGCTGTCCCACTGGGATACCAGGCTGCCAGCACCATGACCTGGTATCCCGCTCAGTCACATTATCCTGACACTGAGCACACCAGTCCTTGCCCTATCCTAATAATGCCGTATCAATTTTTAGGTCATTGGTTTGACTCGACTGGGGTTCGAACCCACGACCCCACGATCTACCAGCACGGGAGACGGATGCTCTAACTCATTCGGCCATCCCGTCTGGTTAAGTCGGTCCCAAGGTTGGTCGATTTAGAGAGGTTTTACTGTAGTCCGATGGTTTTGAGTTTGTAGCGATATAGCGAATGGTAGACAGGAAGTGTGAACACTTATTTGTCTCTCTTCTTTTTTTTGATACATTAGTTGTCCCAAGCAGGGGAAATCCCAGTCACAGACGACTGGTCTTCCCCACTCCACTGCTGGTCGATAGAAAGCCCAAGCCTACACTTTTACCGACCCAAGGCATTTTTAACCTCTCACACCACATAGACATGGTATGAGAGCAACCGGCCTTTGATGACGCTGTAAGTTATACACAGCGGTGGAAATCCAAATTGGCAGAGCTGGGGGCATGGGGAATCGAACCGCCGACCCTCAGGTTAGGAGTCTGACCTAGAAAAAAGTCAGATACTCTAACCACTCCACCACAGAGAACGCCATACTTACGCTATACTTACATGCAAATATAATAGGTTGATCAGTACACTCTACTTTACTTTGACTTTCATTTTAGGGTCAATATACGCTAATTTAAAATTGCCACGCATATCAAAATGAGAGACAGGTTCTATTAAATTGACTTAGTATTCCTTCTATTCAGCAGTAAATGTTTTACCAGTGCACTAGTATAGACCTGATTTGGATAGCTAGGATTGAGTCTAAAATAAATTAAATGTGTTGGGTTAGAAAATGTTCTGCTTTCATCAGACTTGGCCAATCAAAGTCGTCTGCGAAATGTCAAGGCCGCACACAAACCGGAAGTGTCCCATTACCTGCGCACAGAATCTATGCAAACCTCGAACAGGGCCGGGTTCAGGCTCCGTCTCGGAGGCGCCTCGGCGACGGGCGTGATATCATGCTAGTCTGAACGGCAAAGGCAGTTTGTTGTCTCGAAAATGGCTGCCCCCATAGGTGGTGGCCATTTGCAATGGAAAAGCTGCGCTGTGATTGGCTGAAACCACTGGGCATGGCGGCCATTTTCAGGGCGCTTTTTGTCTCCTGATTGAAAAGGGAGGCATCGCCGAGACGTCGCCGAGACGCACCCTGAACGGATTTAAGCCAAAAAGCATCGCCGAGACGTCGCCGAGGCGCCTCCGAGACGGATCCTGAACGCAGCCCAGGTGCGCAGTTTCCGCGGTATGCCAGTTTGCGAGGGATACATCACTTCTGCGCATGCATCAAAATCAAACAGCATCGTCACTAACCTTATAAATTTTATATAAAGTTTTTGGTAAAGATGTTTTCTATATGTGTACCAAGCAATTTGTTTCTAGGTGGTGTGGTTTTAGAGATATTTCACTTTTGCTGTATTTCCTGTATGCAGATTGCTCACGATCATTGACAATGCCTTGAGTTTGACAGTACGCGCAGTGCAAAACATTAGTTTTATTCAAAATTAATAGAAATCAAGATCCCTAACCTTATAAATTTAATATAATCTGTTTGTTGAATATGTTTCCTGTGTGTGTGCCAAGCGGTTTGTTTCTAGGTGGTGTAATTTGAGAGATATTTGACTTTTTCTGTATGAAGATTTGCTCACGGCCATTGACAATGCATTTGAATGTATGTGTCCCTCGCAAACTGGTGTGCTGCGGAAACTGCGACACCGGCGTCCTCCACAATTCCATCAGGTAAATAGTTTACTATAAGCGAGCACTTCCTATGAATCCCATCAGGGGGCGCCACCATTGTAAACAAACAAATCGCCAATAACCAATCAATCAATGATTACGCGACTACTCGTTATTTACTAGACCTATCGGGGTCGCACAAGACTTGACCAGATCGCAGTGGAAGTGTTCGACTGGACTCTCACGTTCGTACTGCTCGAGCTTTCCTCATGTTCGACTGGTACCGGAATTGGATCGCTATGAGATACGTTCATACATCGTTCGACTATTTACCTTCATGTGCTTGATTACTATAACAAATATTTCATCAATTTATTTTTGTTAATGTTAAACAAAAAACAGAATGACATCTCCCTAGTCGAATATACCTCATCTAACAATGAACATACGGTCCATTTTGAGGGAAGGGGCACTCCAAATTGTCAACGTTTTCAAGGTAGTAGCAAAGAGTAGGGCCTACTACTTTTCCAGATCCCTCTCCCCCAAAGTAGTACACGACCAACATTTTACTACGGAGGGGCCAAAATAAGTTGAGCGCCTGCCTCCCGCTTTGGTTAGGTCGTGGGTTTCGAACCCTGCTTGAGTCAAACCAATGACTTAAAATTTGATACTTGTCACTACCAAGCCTGAAGTTAGGCATTACTAGGATAGGGCAAGGAGCGCCTGGAATGGGTAAACCCAATTGTCCATGATTGAAATTTTCCTTGCTGCATCAATTAATGTACAAAAAAACTAACAAACAAAAATCGCCAAACAAAATCTTTATTTTATTAAACATTAAAAGTTGTACTTTACTACAGCCCCTCCCCACTATTGTACGTTTTATATGACCTTGAAAACGTTGACAACTTTGGACAGCCAGTTAGCGGTTACTAAAAACCACGTTGAACAACATGGAGGTCTGTCTCAGGCCAATAATTAATAACATATGTGGCAAGCAACAACGTGGGATTGGCTTATCAACGCTCAAATTGACACCAGATGAATACCTGAAACATACCTCTATGCATCACCAAACACGCAAAAATCAAGCAATAGATAAACACACATGCAAGAAAAAAAAGTAGTGAGGGGGAGTGGGGGTGCTCACAGCTTCACCTGATCCAGTATAGTTAAAAAGAAAATACTACAATAAATGTATGATAACAATATTAATAACACTAGCTTTAACCTGTGTTGTGCATGGATTAAAGCTAGTCCCTGGACCAATATTGTGTTGAACTGTCATTATATATATATATATATATTCACGGTCTCTGACTTTATTCAGAGACTTTGTATATACCTATGTTCTCTGTAATGCTATACTCCGGACTCGTGCTTGGTCCTGTTTCAATATAGTGCCGGCATTTGGTGGAATCAATCTGTACCATTATATAGTAAACCATATCAGCAGCGCTATCTAATAGCGGAGTTAACAACACTCGCGGTCATGTGACTCAAAATGGATGCCACTCTGGTTGAAGTGACCAAAGTTAGTAAAAGCCATCAAAAGTTAATATGAAATGAGTACGGTAGACACAGAAAAAAACATGCGATTAACAACCCATACATAGCAAAGGATCAGTGGAGTATAATGATGCGTGTTTGCAACGCCAATTAACAAAGGAGTAGTGATCAGAACTACCCTAAAACTTAACCACTGTTTGGTATTTTATATAGATTAATAACAACAAATTATAATACTTTACTTTGTATTATTTTTTAATATTCATTTTCCACAGGTATGTTTAAACTATTTACATTTTCAGAAATCAGTACACACCCCCTCAACCCCCATCCCCGACAAGAAGAAACAATTATTCTCTAAATCAACAAGAAAGCCCATGCAGTTATTTTCAATCATTTTCCCTAACTCCTTTCGACCAAATGTTATTCGAGACAATTCCTTATAAACAACAAATTAAAGTTGCATAGTTTTGAGTTTCTGTCATTTTTCTGAGATAAATGGATTAAATTGATCATTATAATTTATCTTTCTTTAGTTTGAAGTAACTTATATTTGAAGTGCCTAACTTTTGAGGTATTGTCAAATTAATTTTGATAAGCATGCCAAACCTCTGACACCATAGGCTTCTGCAGTGGCAGATTCTATTAAATTGACTCAGCATTGCCTTCTTTGCAGCAACAAATGCTTACTAAGTGCATCCATATCTAAGTCAGATATGTAGAACACAATCTAGATAATTGCTTTGGTTTTGAAAATTTGATGCTTCATCGGACTACGCAATTTTAATTAAACTAAGAAACTTTAAATAAAAACAACCAAAGATGTGGGGTTATTTTTGTTGTTTTTTGTTAGTTTTTCCCAGACTGTCCACTGTGTTAAATATGCTCTAGCCTAATTATTCTTCGCGACTTGCTGGTGTGAGCACCTGGCACTGCACACGTGACTGTACACACATTGAGCATACTGCATTCTAAACCTGCTTCACGGATACAGGTTTCTAATCGTATCTTACACAACTCCATCGTCGATCAACATAGAAAGCTTGACCATATGATTATATATGTACACTTTTAATATTTAATCCTAGCGATATATATACATGTGTGTATATATATACGTGTTTAAAGCTGCATAGTCCAAAGAAAACATAAAATTGTCCTAAACCAAAACTCATCTAGATTTGATTCTACATATCTCACTCATATAATGGTGCATTTATCAAACATTTGTCACCATATAGAATGGAATACTGAGCGTATTTAATAGAACCTGTTACGGCAGAAGCGTATAGTGTCAGAGTTTTGGCATGCTTGCCCAAATTAATTTTGCACGTTTGCACTTCAAATATCTCAAATGTTGGCCATTTAAAATAGAAAGTTGGCCATTTAAAATAGAAGTTTTTCTCGGGTGAGCTGACCGGCGCGCAGGCCGGGTGCGTATCAGGTGGGCGCCGGGCCGGCCGAGCGCCTTGGTTATATACGACTACTGGCACGCCGCCTAGTGAGCGGCGGGTGCATAATGCTTAGCACGGAGCCGGCGCGTTCGAAACGCCCCGAATATGACCAGCTCATATATACATTCGTCAATGCCCGCGGGTGCCTACACCAGCATATACGCGTATATACTACCTGACATAATACATTTATCTCAGAAAATGACAGAAACTCAAAACCATCAGACTACGCGACTTTAAAGTAAGGTCAATTAATCTAGTGGTGACGATGGACTAACCATTATTTCTTTGGTGACAAAAGAGGGGAGGGGGGGGGGGGGTTAAGGAGAGTCCCGCTAATATTATGAGTACAGTTTTGACACATTCACAGTATGTACACCCCCTCCCCCACTTAAAGGTGTAAACAATGGCGACTACACACTCAATATTCACTGTTTGGAATTGTAATGGAAATGAGCTTATTAAACATGTCAGCATTTAAAAAGGCTCAAATATATTTTTGTATATTGTAGAGAGGGGGGGGGGGGGACAACAAATTAATATCCGAATTAAATAATTCCCAATGTATTAAATTAGATGACCAAAAATAAATCTGTATCAAGTAGTTAAAGTTGCATAAGCCAACTCTTTCCGTTTTAATAATATATATATATTAGATTGATTGTCATAATCTACTTTAGTTTTAGCTTTGAGTAATTGATTAAAAAGGGCAAATTTTGGAAATATTTGAAATGACATGCAACATAATTGTTTGTATATGTCAAAACACTGGACATAATAGGCTTGCATGACTGCAACAGCAACAGGGTCTATTAGATTGTCTTAAAGTGGCATAGTCTGATGCTTGAGTTTCTGCCATTTTCTGATATAAATACATTAAAGTTGCATGGTCCGATGGCATTTGAATTGTTGTCTTATTTTTTAGATACATATATCAAATTGATCGTTACGAGCTACTAATCATTAGTCTGGAGTGATTTTGATTAAAGATGATTAGTTTTGAAGTAATTTGAGCTGAATGAACCATGAATAATTTCGACAAGCTTGCCAAAAGTCCTGTGGCTATGACCCAAAGGGGTGAGCTTATAGACCTATTTCAATGTTTACAAACATTGTGTATGCGCGTGCAGCTCGGCTGCAGAACGAAGGTACACTGCCACGGAGTTTGCCGGTATGCGCAGTGCAAAACGTCAGTTTTAGTCAAAATTAATAGAAATCCAGAACCATAACCATATAAATTTAATATAATTTTTTTGGTAAACATGTTTTCTATATGGGTTCCAAGCAGGTTGTGCCTAGATCGTGTGGTTTTAGAGATATTAATTTTTTTCTGTAAGAAGATTGCCGGTACGCACAGTGCAAAACGTCAGTTTTAGTCAAAACCTAACCTTATAAATTTAATATAATCTTGTTGTTAAACATGTTTTCTATGTGTATTCCAATCGGTTTGTTTCTAGGTTGTGTGGTTTTAGAGATATTTAACTTTTACTGCATGAAGATTGCTCACGGCCAATAACAATGCATTGCCATTGACTGATTGAGTTTGTCGTACGCGCAGTGCAAAACGTCAGTTTTATTCAAAATTAATAGAAATCCAGAACCCTAACCATATCAATTTAATATAATATTTTTGGTAAACATGTTTTCTATGTGTATTCTAATCAGTTTGTTTCTAGGTTTTGTGGCTTTAGAGATATTTAACTTTTACTGCATGAAGATTGCTCACGGCCATTGACAATGCATTGAGTTTGCCGATACATGCGGTGCAACACGTCGATTTTATTCAAAATTAATAGAAATACAGAACCCTAACCATATAAATTTAATATAATCTCTTTTTTTAATGTGTTTTCTATATGTAATCCAATCGGTCTGTGGCTAGGTGGTGTGGTTTTAGAGATATTTCACCTTTTCTCTATGAATATTGCTTATAGCCATTGAGTTTGCAGTGTGACCGGATGTTGTCCTGCAGCCAAGCAGCGCGCGCATTGACCTAAATACATGTGCTGACGTCATATGAAATTGGTCAATAGATTCACTGGTTATTCTGTATATGCTGTCCCAAATCATTAGCTAATACACCAGTATCTAAGTTGGATATATAGGATCAAATGTAAGTAGTTGTTTTAATTTTGAACAAATTATATTTCATCGAACCATGCAACTTAAGCTCATCATTATAATCTACTTTACTTTAGCTTGAAGTAACTTTTAGTTTAAATGGTTTGCAACTTTGGAGACATTTGACATCAAAACATGCCAAAATTATTTTGGCAAGCACGCCCAAACTCTGGACACCGTAGACTTCAGTAGTAACCGTTTCTATTAATTGACTTATTATCCCCTTCTATGCGGCAACAAATGCTTAATAAGTGCAGCAGTATCTAAGTTGAAAATGTACAATCAAATCTAGAAGTGTTTTTGGTTTTGAAAATTTGATGTTTTCATCGGACTATGCAACTTTAATATTCAACACATACGGTAACAAATGCTTAATAAGCACACTCATATCTAAATTTGATATATAAGATCAAATGTAGGCAACCCACAATTTCAACAAGTTTCGAATATTAGATGGTTTCGTCGGATTATGCAACTTTAATTAATTTTTTCGACTACAATGCTCAGGGATGAAAGTGGTCTCTAGCAAAAACCATGGAAAACAAGCCGAAATTACTACACTGATGGCAAATTTCTGTGATAGCGCGGATCTTCTTCCATAGACTTAGCATTGTCAGGGAATCGCGGAAAAATACCGGAAGTCAGGTTTCATCTAGCCTTGTTGAGATTGTATTATCGCCCATATCTAACACTTTCTTGCTTAGGTTTCATGTTCTAGCTACATCTAAGGTCATATAAGAATGTCATATACATCTCATCTTTTGGAATTTTGTTTAACGTTAATCAGTGAATATAAGAAATCAGGGAAATCCGCGAAACCGCGGAGATCTTTCATCCCTGAATGCTAAAAAATAAAGGACGAACAACAATTGGGACTTGGTAATGACCAATTTGACTAACACAACAGACAACGGGGCTATAATGACTTGTTGTGTCTAAATGCATTGACACAATGCACCACACGTACATATGACGTGGGTGAGTGTATATACACTGACCGTTACACTCAAAGTTTCAGAGTCCCATAGTTTCGAGTTCCTGCCATTTTCTGGGATACTTACATTAGTTTGAAGTAACTTTTATTTTAAACGGCTACGGCTAAGATTGCATATACATGGTATGCGAATGCGAAAAAAACGCATTCGCACTGATCGGTCCATTGAGCGATCCACTTTGCTGTCCACGTTTGTTTGTTTGTTTGTTGTTGTTTTACGCCCTAGCAACATCTAAGGTCATATCAGGACGCGTACCGACTTGTGACAGTGCGCAGTCCTGGCGACTTTATACTGCTGCCCCACTGGAAGACCAGGCCACCAGCACCATGACCTGATATCCCACTCAGTCACATTATCCTGACACTGAGCCAACCAGTAGCTGTCCACGCATTTGCATTTGCAACTGGATACATGAAAACACCACCGTGCATTTACATGCTTTTCCATTTTTTTGTCGCATTCGCATACTACTGCATCCATGGAATCTTACCTTTACCTTGGAGATATTTGAACTGAAAACATGCTAAATTAATTTTGGCAAGCATGTCAAAATTCTGATGCCATACACATCAGCAGTAACAGTTTGCTTCTATTCAATTGATTTAGCTTAGCCTCTTCTATGCTTACAAATGCTTAATAAATGCACCAGTATCTAAGTTGGATATGTAGGATCAAATCTAGGTAAGTGTTTTGGTTTTGAAAATGTGATGCATTCATCGGACTTTGCAGCTTTAAAGTTGCGTAGTCCGATAAAAACATAACATTTTCAAAACCAAAACAATTATCTTGCTTTGATTCTACATATCTAATTTAGATACTGGTCCGACATTTGTCACCACATAGAAGGGAATACTGATGCAATTTAAGAGAACATGTTACTGCAGAAGCCTATATCGTATTGCAAGCCTTGGCAAGCTTGCCAAAATTAATTTTGCATGTTTGCACTTCTAATATCTCATAAGTTAACCATTTTAAATAAGTCACTTCAAACTAAAGCAGGGTAAATTATAAAAATCAAGCTAATATATTTATCTCAGAAAGTGACAGAAACACGCAAACCATCGGACTATGCAGCTTTAATGTGCCAACCCACGGGTGGGTGGGTATTAGTCGTGAACAACGAGGGGACCAGTCAGCGTGACCCTACACTTGCACCGGGCCGGTACCATGGTACCACATCATCACTACCTGGTGCATCATCACTACCCTGCAGGATTCAAGATGGCCGCCAACATCAATAATAGAGGCCATCGGTGTGAGTGATGTTACAACAACCAGCGTGGCGAGGTGCTTGCCAGGGCCGTGTTCAGGGTATGCCTCCGAGTCATCTCGGAGAAATTCCTAACGTCATGCTAGTCTGAACGGCAAAAGGAGTCGGTCCTGGAAAATGGCCGCCCTCATGGGGGGGGGCAGGCATATCGCAATGGAAAAGAAGAGCTCTGATTGGCTGAAACTCCTGAATACGGTGGCCATTTTTTAGGCGCTTTTTTTCTGTGCTCTGAAATGGTAGACGTTTCCGAGACGACTCCGAGGCGTACCCCTGAATAGAAATAAGCCAAAAGACATCTCTGAGTCATCTCCAACTTCCAAGACTTACCCTGAAGGCGGCCCTGGTACCACCCTTCTGACCGGCTTTGGTCACAGAGATTGGCTTTGGTCACAGAGACTGGGCTCTGCAGACAATCTACATTATCTACAGCAGTTGGGCTAGCATGAGGCTTCAAGTTGTATGCATTGAAAGTATCTAATGTGCTTACTTAAAGCTGCATAGTCCAATAGTTTTGAGTTTCTGTATTTTTTTCTGAAGTAAATATATTAGATTGATCATTATCTACTTTACTTTAGGTTGAAGCAACTTTTATTTTAACTGGCAAACTTTTGAGATATTTTAAGTGCAAATATGTCCAATTGATTTTGTCAAGCACGCCAAAACTCTGATTTTTGCAGTAACAGGTTCTATTTAATTTACTCAATATTCCCATGTATGCAGAAACAAATGTTAATAAATGCATCAGTATCTAAGTTAGATATGTAGAATCAAATCTTGATAAATGCTTCGGTTTTGAAAATTTGATACCTTATCGGACTATGCAGCTTTAATAAGATCTACACTTGAGACAGAATATATGACGCCTTCTTCGTCTTCATCATCATCATCATCCTCATTGCGGGGAATCATCCAGAGTTTTAAACATTTTCACAGCCATACAAAATATATGAGATGCTCCCACAGGCCTGTTTTTCGTGGACAAGCCTGCTAAATAACGTCATAGGAAAAAGTGTCAGAAGGCTGGGTTATGGACAGTCACGTGAATTATTAATTTAAGAAGCTAAATATATTGTTCAAATACTGATCTATCATATTCATAGACAACTAATTTTAGGGGTGTTTTTTTATTAAACCATCTAGATTAGCAGACTTTAAAAGTGGAATGGAGAGAATCCAGTGGCCGCCATCTTGGTATGGTGGCATTCTCTGCCAATTCAACTTTACGCTAATATAGTTAAACACTGGTCACTGGAACCAGAAGCTCCAGGTTGTTTACAGTTGATTCGTCAAAACCGCATTCTACTCGGGTTTAAACATGGTCGTCATTTGCCTCCACTGGAGTAATATTTGACCTAACCACAAGGAGAAAGGTAGATAAAAGATTCACTCCGTACTTGCCAATAGCAGTGAAAAGCAACCCATTAGAAAAAGTGGCGAGAGGCTGAGTAAATGAAATCAACATAAATTCTTAATTTAAGAATATATTCTTCATATATAAAAAAACATGTAGTTTAATGGACTTTAAAAGTGAAATTAACAGCATTCTGTGGTCGTTATCTTGTCTTTTTGCATTCTCTCTCATTTCACCAACTCCATGCTGATATAAGTAGCCATTTGATACTGGACCCAGGAATTCTACTTCCTGTTCCATACTAGAGCAACTTTCGCCCGTATTTAGACTACGTTGTCATACACCTGTACTCTGCATAGGGGTGAATCTTTTATCAAGAAGAAAGGAGAGAGGGGCATCAGCCATATCACCACTTTTATGGTTTAATGAAATGTTCATATAACCAAATCCATTGGCATGTTGGTGAAAGGGTGATGGGGGGTGTGGGTTGGGGATAGTCTGGAAAAGTAGTACTCTTTGTACTATTGTGAAAATGTTTGAAGACTCTGGATGGCCCTTTAGTGATTGATGCAAATGTAACAGCAAGCAGCAGGTACCATCTTGTGGAGCCACCTGGTATGAGAGCACCTCATTATCTAAATGCCATCTTCTGCTGGTACTCACGTGATCATTTATGCGGAAACATTGCTTTACGCACCACCTGGTGGGAATATGTGACACTACACCGCCATTACGTCATATGGGAATCACAGCTGGTATTAATTATGTACAACCACATCGGCTTGTGTTCACAATTTAATTAGTAAATTCTTATTATTAACCCGCCCCCCCTTCGATACACACCCACACACAAATCACTTCCTTTAAATAGTTTTTTTGGTTTATATTTTTGCATGCTCTACCCTCAGTAAGAATTATACCCGCATCTCTAATCACCGACATTTGTTATATGAAATGTGGGAGTGATGTGCTTGTTTGGCGTCTAAGAGAACCCGGTTATCTGTTGCTATGGAAAATATGACGGCTTCAATTCTAACCAAAGCCTTGGGACTACGCAGCTGCAGGAGGTAGCTCGAGTGCCAGGAAGAACAGGTTTAGAGGGAAGTTCATGATTTATTACTTAAATTATTTGACACCGTCACACCCAGTCAGGAAAAACAAAGCAGTAGCTGATCATAATGTAAGTGCAGGGATGAAAGTGGTCTCCGGCAAAAAAGGCGGAAATCAAAACGAGATTATTACACCGATGGCAAATTTCCACAAAAACACAGGCCCCCCCCCCCCCCCCCCCCCCCCCCCCCCCCCCCCCCCATAGAATTAGCACTGTCAGGGAATAGCCGGAAAATGATGGAAGTCAGGTTTCAACTAGCCACGCTGTGGCTATATTATCACCCATACCTAACTCCTTCTTGTTTGTGTCTTAATCTTCTAGCATCATCTAACGTCATATAAAAACAGGATTAAACTAACCAATTGTTGTCATATACATCCTGATTCCTTGCCATTTTGTTTTACATTAATCGGTGAGTATAAAAAAAAGGTGGAAATCCGCGAAATGGCGGAGATCTTTCATCCATGTAAGTGACACTGTCAACCTTGCTGTCTTGTGACAGCAATCATCATGTACCTGTGGTACGTGGTATGCTGGGAATGCGAATGCGACAAAAACGCATTCGCACCGATCGGTCCACGTGGCCGTCTACGCATTCGCAACCAGACATATGGAAGCACCAACGTGCGTTTACATGCTTTCACATTTTTTGTCGCATTCGCAACATGTGTACATGGAATCTTAGCTTTAGATAGCTGTCGACAGGGGCGTAACCAGAAATTAAAAAATATTTAAGGACAAAATTGTTCGCATATGCTTACAGGAAGCAATTTTTAAAAAGTGCATATTATAAAAATGTATGCAAAATATATGATGTTGAGAGAAATTGTTCGCATGTGCTTACAGTGCGACAATATAGCTACGCCCCTGGTCAGTAACAAGCATCTACCTTGGGGTTACCTGTCACTGTTACAATATAGCTGTCAGTGTCTACCGTCCTTTCTGTCACCAAACAAACGGTGACAAGTGCCCACATGGCCTTCTGCTACTGTCACATCTTAGCTGTCGATGGGTGACCAGTGTCAACCTGGAGGCCTGGCACTGTCACAACCTAGCCGTCGGTGGTAGTAACCACCTGACATTCTGCTACTGTCACAACCTAATTGTCAGTGACAGTAGTGTCAAACCAACATAATATCCCGTCACTATCACCACCAAACAGCGGGTGACAAGTGTCCACCTGGGGTTCTGCTACTGTCATAACCCAAATATTAGTGTGACAGTAGACACCTGGTGTTCTGCTACCACCATAACCTAGTTGTCAGCATGACAGCAGCCACCTGGAATTCTGCTGTCACAACCTAGTTGTCAGTGTGACAGCAGCCACATGGCATTCTGTTACCGTCACAACCTAGTTGTCAGTGTGACAGCAGCCACCTGGCATTGTCACTGTCATCACCTACTCGTCTGTGACAGCATCCCTTCGCATCCTGTCACGGTCACCACCTATCTACCTGCGATCCTAAACAAGAACACACCTATTTTTAGGATAATTACCACCTAGTGATAGTCACTTTTTACAGACTGCACCATTTGACGGCACCTGCTGTGTACTACCCAAACTAACACCTCCCTGATCTCAGCAGACGCAACTAACACCATCTTCGCTGAAACCACTTGAAATCCAGATTTAGCTCGGCGTGCTTCTCTTTTTAACACTTCTTATATCAGTGGTTTTCCGATTGTCGTCTTGGCCGTATTCGATTAACACGACCCGGGCGACTCGGATCACCCAAGTTGTTAGAATTTCAAATCGAACACCGCGAGTGGAGTTGACAAAAACATGTGCTGTGTGCAAAAAGGCCCGACCCCAGTAATCCAGCTCTTGGCTGGTGTTGGCTCGGAGCGATGATGTCACATTTGTGCTGGTACCATCCTGCAGGATAACTGCTACCAGTGCCAGTCCTACATGTTTTTTTTGGTAATAACACAGATTAAGGAAATGGAAATATAACTAAGCTGTGCAATCATAAACTACTTTAAATCCTATTTTGCTGTAGTTATATCGGTTATGAAAAAAAACTAAAAAGTTTTGGATTAAGCTACCATTTTTTCCACCACAAGCGTGGAGAAGTGTATTTGATTATTCGACCCAAGTCTGTAGGGTGTGCACATGCGCCAAAAAGTGGCTCAGGTGACCCGAGTTGATTAATCGATTATGCCCCTGGTGGCTGAAAACAAAGCTTTTGGTGGCGGGAAAATTACAGTTTGGCAGTCACACCAGGTGGGGCAACTGTGCTGAATTAATCACCGAGAATTACCACTAACAGCGTATTTCTTTTCAGCTTCATTTACATAATTGATCTATTGCTATTTGATATCCAACAAACATCGCATGAGCATATCGAACCATGCACAATTGGGGTGGGGAAGGCAGTAACTATTAAATATATGTATATATATATATATACTTTTTATATATACACACATGTGTGTGTATATATATATGTATATATATACATGTATATACACACATACATATACATATAATTTCGACTTCACACACATTTTTGGGATATTCAAAGAGAGTGTAAACAAAACAAAACAAACAAAAAAAGAACAAAAAGCGAAAAAAAACGAAGATCCACAGCTTCCAATTCGGAATAATCTCGCAAGAGGCCCACAGCACATTCCAAGGTCAAAACAGTGTTGTCGCCATGGTCACACATTCTGCTCAGTGTCACTGCGCTGGGAGTCAACGCGACTCGGCCCCCTAGCACCAGTCTCATTCTGACTGCCAGTCACCACTGCCACTACCACTACCACCACCCAACACACTCATTCCATCCGCTTTCATTGAAGAAAAACACAAAACACACACATGCGCATGCACACACACACACACACACAAAAAAGAACCCCGCCGAGCTTCCATCAAGAGGTCATCTCGAAGAACTTCTGGATGATGTCTGCAGTGCCCTCAAACTCATCGAACTCAAGTGGTTTCTTCTCGACTGCCCGGCTCGCATCACGAATGTCATTCCAGTGGTGCAGGATCTCGCCATACTCCATCGCCTTCAGGTTCGAGCCGATGTTGTGGTAGAGCCGCAACAGGCCCCGGTAGTCATACTCTAGCCCGCTGTAGCCGGGTCCGAAGAGCTTCCGACCTGCGTGGTGGGAAGTATTAGTAATCAATGTACAGCGGGTTGTTATACTGCACAGCCATTACTTTGATACAGGGCTGCTTTCTGCTTGGCCGAACGACACCAGTGCCATATGACGTCACCATAATCTATTTCCATAGTGGATACACTATCTCTACATATAGCTGACATAATCTATCAGAGATGTAAGTCACCAATGAATGAAACAAACAAAAATTGGAAAATGTAAATCTCACATCCCCACCATTCTCTTGCAGTGCTAAGCCCAGAAGAGGTTGTTCGCTTTTTTATTTGATTTCTTTCTTCTTGCAGGGAATTTGTGTAAATCAGCAAAAAGGTTGAGATCATTCATCTCAAATGTACAGGTATAACGCCCAATCAAACTTCTGTCCTTTTTCATCCATGACATAAAGGTATATCGCACAATAAAAACGTCTGTCTCTTTTCATTACACATCTATAGGCATATTGCCAAATCAAACTTCTATGTCCTTTTTCATCCCTGACCTACAGGTATATCACACAATCACACTTCTATATCCTTTTTAATCCCTGACCTACAGACATAGGTGTGAATGGAGTTTTATTGTCCCATTTCCTGCTGAAAGCGACTAACTACGCACCTATGTTGATGGAGCGGAGGTAGAGATGTTCGGCCTCCGCAAACTTGTTCATGTCGTAGTTGTAAAGCGATGCGAGGTGCCCAACAGAGAGCGCTACTTCGTAATCCTCCGCGCCTAGAAGCGTTTCCTTAATCTCTATTGCCTTCAGGTGCATCTGCTCCGCCTCCTGACCAACAGTAAACAAACAATTCACAAGAGGCTCAGGAATTTGTTATATTATTTTATTAAAGCATGAAATTGTTCAAACCAAAAACACTTACCTGATTGATTGGTTGGTGGTTGTTTTACCTAGGTTCGATCCTACATTTCCAACTTAGATACTTGTGTACATTTCTTACTGCACAGAGGGGATACTAAGTCAATTTAATAGAACCGCTCACCACAGAAACCTATGATACTGTCGTGGGGGTGATGAAAATGGGAAATATTGCACCTAGAGTGGGACTCGAACCCACATCTCTTTGCACTCCGGGCCAGTGTGCTAACCATTACACCACCTAGGCTCCCTGATATCAACACACTACCCACGCCTACCTGTCTATGCGGCTCCTTGCCTGAGAGGTCAGTGCAGACCACTACACTCGTCCCCCTGGAATTGTAAGTCTTTTAATGCTTACAATTACATACATACAGGCAATGTAACGCACTTACATACACAGGGTAGGTTCAACAACTATACAGCATGTAGCTTGTACAGGATCATGGTCACGGCAACCAGTGTCATGGGGATGATGAAAATGGGAAATATTGCACCTAGAGCGGGACTCGAACCCACATCTCTTTGCATTCCGGGCCAGTGTGCTAACCAGTACACCACCTAGGCTCCCTGATATCAACACACTACCCATGCCTACCTGTCTATGTCGTCACTTGCCTGAGAGGTCAGTGCACACTACTACAATACCAATCATTTCAATGTACACATCAAAATTAATTTTGCCTCTTTTCATTTCAACTATTCCCTAAAAACATAACCTTTTAAAACTACTTAAAGTAGATTATCATGCAAAACATATATGGGTCGTTTCATGGTAAATGGGGCCAATGCATTTTCCAGTATGTAATGGTTAAAAACAATTATGGAAACAGTAGAGGAGGTATTTTCTTCATAGAATTGGTATTCTTACACTTTGGACAGATATGAAAAAATGAAGGCCTAATATGACATAGTAAAAAAAAAAGCCAACATTTTCATTCCAAAAACATGGTGTTTTAAAGGCATCAATTTGTTACTTGGAGAATGTGAACTTTTCTACAGCATACTAGACCTTTATTTTGCACAGAATATTACCTCTTAGACAAATGAAATAATACTTGAAATAAATGTTCATTTTGCATGCATATATATATATTTTTATCTAATATTCCATGGTGATTAAAATGGTTCTGGATGTAACTTGCATGTCCCCTGCTTGCTTCCTAGTTGTTTAGTCAGGGAATATGCTATTCTGTGAATATCAGAGGTTCAACAAGAAAACCCTTGGTACTGTTGCATGTGCAAGTATTTTGGAGTACCATGAGTAGTAATATAATATCCTACTAAGTTGTATGAAACAAACCCTGAAATTGAAGTCACATATTATTTTTGGTGTCCCCTTCAATTTTGTTACATCCACAACTCAAAATTGGGAAGAAGATAATCATCCTAAGCAGATTTATTTACAGCGCATTTCAAAACTTAGGGGATCACACCATAAAAATTAATTATTTCATGCAATAAATTTTCTTTAATAATTGTTTTGATTAATAAATCCACATTTGTTGATTAATAAGTCCACACTTGGGGCTGGCTACTCAATTAGTTCTTGTTATTCTGACAAAATGGTAACCTCAACCATCTTTTCCTTCACGTTACCAGTATATATATGGACAAGAGTTGGCTACTCAGCGATAAAATTAGGAAAAAACACAATATTTCATTTTTGACCCTCATGTAACACTTTGGCCCGATTTACCACGAAACGACCAATATTTATCAAAAAGAATATTGTAGGAACTCAAACCCATCGACACTTTGCAGCTATAAGAAATCACATACTGTCATAGACTTGTCAACAACAACAATTCAACAGATGTCACCATAAAATTGCATAGTCCGATGGTTTTGAGTTTCTGACATTTGTTTTAGATAAATATATTAGTTTCATTGTTATAATCTACCTTACCTTAGCTTGAAGTAACATTAGTTTTTAAGTGGCTAACTTTTGAGATATTTGAAGTGCAACATTGCAGAATTAATTTGGGCCCAAAAAATATAAAACAAACCCAAAAAAAAAAATCATGAAAAAAAAAAAAAAAAAAAAAAAAAAAAACAAAAAAAAAAAAAAAAAAAATAAAAAATAAGGCGGGCCGCAAAAAAAAAAAAAAAAAAAAAAAAAAAAAAATCAAAAAAAAAAAAAAACAAAAAAAAAAAAAAAAAAAAAAAAAAAAAAAAAAAAAAAAAAAAAAAAAAAAAAAAAAAAAAAAAAACCGCAAAAAAAACAAACAAAAAAAAAAAAAAAAAAAAAAAAAAAAAAAAAAAAAAAACAAAAACAAAAAAAATAAAACAAAAATAACCACACAAAAAACCATAAAAAGACAAACACACCAAAACTGACCCCATAGGCTCCTGCAGTAACAGGTTCTATTCAATTGCCTCAGTATTCCCTTCTGTGTGGTGACAAATGTTTAATAAGTGCACCAGTATCTAAGTTAGATATGCAGAATCAAATTGAGATAATTGTTTTGGTTTTGACAATTTGATCTTTTCATCAGACTTCGCAGCTTTAACCACTAACCATTAACTGCAAGAGTAACGGGTAAAAATAGAAACAGGTGTTTTCTTTCTTTGATCCTTGATCCTACAGATGCAACTTAAAGTTAGATACTGTTTTCACTTCAAATAATTCCCAAATTGACCCTTTTAAATTTAAAAAAAAGTGACCTCAAATTAAAGTAAAATGGATTATACCAACCAACCATCCTCGTATATTTATCTTAACAAAACTCAAAAATCCATCGGATTATGAAGCTTTAATGTAACAAATCTTAACAACAAAATGAGTGAAAACCACCAAAATAGTTTTTTTTTACATCAGTGCTGCAAAGACGCAATAAGAATTTTGAGTTTGGACATTACCTCGAAGCGGTGCATGGATTGGTAGAGTCGGCCGAGGTTCCCATAATGCTTTGCGGTCTGCACATTGTTCTCGCCGAACGCCTTTTTGGCGAGAGCCAGCGACGCGAGGTGCAGGTCCTGGGACTCGTTAAGCAGGCGTTCCTCCTTGGCCTTGTTGTGACTGTCAATAGCGATCTCCTCCAGGATCAACGCTGGAACAAGCGAAGCGCTTGGTTGTTACTGCAGGGTCCGTACACACGTGAAGATATGTAATTCAAAGCTATTTCAAGGCCGTTTTTGATAGGAATTCAAGACTATTTTTATTTGGATTTCAGGAAGATAAAAACCAATGGCGAATGGCAATCTTAGACTAATTTAGATCAGTGGGGACAGTTTAATGAAATTCAAGGCTTTACTAGACTAATTATCCAAAATAGGTTAAATTAAAGGTGTTTCAATGCCTTGAAATGGGGCAAGTTTCAAGACTTTCAAGGCCCCGTACAGACCCGGTTACTGTGGTCAACTGTACTAACCTCACAGATAACAGGCGCATACATGCACAGGTAAGTAGGTATGGGAAGGTGGATTGCACTGTGGACCCTAGATAGAATAAGGGTTAGGACGCTGACTACAAAACGGCAGAAATGTGGATTCAAGGGTCGCTGAAGACGTGGTGTTTGTTTTTGTTTGCAACACCATTAGGACATTACCATGGGCAACCACCTCCCCCTGAGTTGTATGACAGAGTAAATGCAGATGTCTCTTATGCTGGCATCCTTAGCAACACATATGATGGACAGAAAATATGGAGTTAGCTTATGCAGTCACCCTTAGTGACACATATGATGGACAGTAATTGCGGATTTAGCTTATGCTGTCACCCTTAGTGACACATATGATGGACAGTAAATACGGAAGTAGCTTATGTTTGTATCCTTAGTAACACATATATGACAGACAGTAAATACGGAAGTAGCTTATGTTGGTATCCTTAGTAACACATATATGACAGACAGTAAATATGGAAGTAGCTTATGCTGGCTCCTTTAGTAACACATATATGACAGACAGTAAATATGGAAGTAGCTTATGCTGGCTCCTTTAGTAACACATATATGACAAACAGTAAATATGGAAGTTGCTTATGCTGGTATCCTCACTGACACATATGATGGACGGTAAATGCCGAAGTAGGTTACTTTTATTCTTAGCGACACATATGACAGCCAGTAAGTGCTGATGTAGCTTACACTTTGACTAGTAACAAGACATTTGACAAACAGTAAATGTGGATGTGGTTAACACATACAGGGTTCATACCCACTTTGACATATCAAATTTCAGCACTTTCCAGTGCAAAATCCTATGACGTTAGTAAAACTAAAATACCCCTTTAGACCTTATTCATAGTCGATTCACTGTATAAGATATGAAGTGTAAATAAAAATGTGTTTGATTTAATGACGCCTCGAAAGCACATTGATTTTTATCATCGGCTATTGGATGTCAAAGTGTAAATAAGCATAAAAAATAACAACAAACACATGTACAGTTTTTATATAAAAATCAAGAGGTAGGATAACAAACCCACAACAATTAATTTAAACATATGTGCATAAGACCCCTGCTATTTATGATTACAAAAATATAGTCATAATTTTCCATTTTCCATGCCTGGAATCCTAAATGATCAAATTCCCGTACTTTCTAGGTTTTTAAGGACCAGTACAAACCATAAGACATATTTTTTGCTATACATGCATACAATTGGCGTAAGTGATACACAGGCACAAGAAACCTTCAAAATGGTAGATAGTGACTGCTATGTAATCAGCATCCTCATAT